>JAUZTA010000001.1:0-10342 GCA_034780835.1 Ctenochaetus striatus
TAAAAGTCCCTTTTCTGTATCCATTTCTGCTTTGTAACCGTTTGCAATGTTATTTCAGCGTCACTTCCTGAAACCACGGGAGCTGGCAAGGCACAGACCGTGTGTGTGTTAATCACACGTTAAAAAAATTAGTGCCGTTAAAAGGAGTCTGAGTTATTGCGTTATTAACGCGTTAACTTCGACAGCCCTAACATATATATATATATATACACTTTTAATCATTACCATGGAACCATTAATTATGTACATGTGTTTGTAGAAACTTTATAGAGAATTATCCAAAGCTTCATTCTTAAAGGTCTCATGTTATGCCCCTTTTTAACAGTGTTAATAGGTCCCCAAAACATGCCTGTGAAGTTTCTCATTTAAAACACCTCTTGGATCATGTGCCTTGGCATGCCCATTGCTTATCTGTTTCAGCCTTCTTCTTAACATGCTGTTTCTGTGCCTGTAGCTTTATTGAAAATTAGCAGTTTTAGAGTGACTTCCCCGTCTTAAGTGTGTGCTCTGTAGTATCAAAATGTAGCATGGTTTAAGTGAGTAGATACATGGGTGCTTTGATGTAATTTGGTCAGTACCCCTAAATGCTTAGTTTAGTGTCCAATCCCAGAGACTGACCCTCAGTAATTTATAATCCATCACCTGAAACTACAATAGATGTTACCCTTATTAGTAGCACTGCTAACGCCAGATTGAACTGTCTAAACATAGGAAAGACAGCGCAAGCATGACAAAACTTACTGCTCGCAAGATTAAAGTTGGGCACACAAGAAACACTTCACTATGTGTTGTTGTCTATCAAAAAAAAAAAAAAAATCCATGTAGTCTTTACTGGATCAGATTTTGGGTGTAGATAAAGACTTTTGTGCTGCTTAATACAGCCAACCGCAGGGCATTTAGAGGGCTTTCCCTGTGGGTTAAACATCTTCAATTGTCAATTGGTGGCCATTAGCAAGTAAAACAATGGCAACTGTGGGATATTCAGGGGGCTACACAAACACCCATCTCTGAGAGTGTTACCTAGCTGGAGGTGTGGCTTTGACCCTTTGGATGTCATAAGAGGAGCTAATATGAGACATAACTTCTGGGTACACATTTTCTTAGGGGTGGAGCAAGCAAGACAGGGAGAGGATGCACTTTTTTCATTTTGGGGGGTTGGGGGGGGGGGTACGTTTTGTTATTTCTCTTGGAAAACTCCTGTCATATGTGTATGGCCTTAACGTGGTTGAGAATAACTGGATCTAATGTTGATGAGTTTCCAGATTTGGTGTGAAACATAATCTATTTACACAGTCCACACTGTACACACAGTTTTTTACTTATTTGTTACCCCAACCCAGGATACAACCCCCAGTTGAGCTGTTGATCTACATGTGAGCAGGCATGGTAAGTTGAAACTGAAACCACCCCCCCAGAGCTAATGTATGTACTTATCACCATCATCACCATCATTGCATATAAGTTCTTCTGCAATAAACAAAAAAATGTATATTTTGTTGCAAACAAATATATTTTTAAAAAAGAGGCAGTATATGGTGTTTTATTTTTTAATTCTTATTGAGATAAAGTTTTAACACATTGCTGCTGTCTCCAATAGAGGTTGGCTGCAGGGGCTTTGCAGCCCGATCTCTATCTGGTGGCTTAAGCATCTTGGGCATTGAAGGAGGGAAGACAAATACAGGAATCAGCAATGTGACTGAAGCGGCAGAGAGAGCCTTACAATGGCTGTGGCCAAGAGAGCAGAGCCATGGGGAGCAGAGTAGCAAGGTAGCCACCTGGTCACAGGTTGGGGCTTGATCACCCCCAGCTAGGTCACCTGGGGGTAAGTGTATGATGTTGAAAGACCCGAAACGCTCAAGGATCCCAGGAATATCACTGATAAATTGACCAGGAGCATCGCCAGATGTATGCATGCAACTTAAATCTGATGTAATCGGTGACAACCAGGAAAGACTGGTTGACAGCCATGAATAGAGTGGTGACGACTGGACTGCAGTGACAGCATGGAGAGACCGCAACCGGGAAAGAATGGGCTAGCAACCCTTTGTGTCTTCTGAAAGGAGGACTCCCACAACAAGCTACGATGAACCTAATGGAGAAATGCACCCAGGGGTCTCCGAGAGGGGGGGAGGATGAGCATCTCAGTCAGACGGATATTTTGGCACCAGATAAAGGCAACAACTCAACAACTATGAGTCAGCTGTGTGTATGTGGCAAGATCTGCAAAACCTACGGGGCCTAAAAATTCACCAAGAAAGGATGAAGTGTTTGGTAGCTACACCAATACAATGCACGGGTGTTCAACCTGGTGAGATGCAGGAGGGGCCAGGTCCGGAGTCACCTCATAGAGCCCAGAACCTCCAAGTGTTGGGAGCGACCTCTAGCATGAAGTCCGAGTGGAGGCGAATAAAGTGTCCTGCAGCCAACATGACTACTCAGTGGAACCAGTTTGACAATGATGTAGACCAGATTCTGGAAGCAACTGGGAAGGGAGGTGGACAGAAGGATCCAAGCCATGATGATGATTATTGTCAGTCTAGGAGCAGAACGGTTTGGAGAAGAAGAGTGAAAGAAAGGTGGCAAAGGACCTCGGATGAACAACAAAAAAGAGGTAAAGATCCATAACATCAGGCAGGAGATGAAGACCATAAGGCACAACTACAAGCAGGCGGGAGAGGAGGAGTGCATTGGCTTGGCCCAGCTAATGTGCATACTTTATAATTAGATCAGGGTCCTCCGCGGGGCAGAGTGGCACCAGAGGTAGCACCGTGAAAGAGCTTAGAAACGGGGCGCATTCATCTCCATCACCTTGAGATTCACCAAAGATCTTCTAGGTCTAAAGCACAGTGAGAAGCTGGATTGCCCACATGAAGACATCGATCGGCATCTGACGCAAACCTACAGCAACCCAGCAAGAGAACAGGAGTTTGGAGAGTGCAGAATCCTAATTAAGCCTGCTGAGCCCAGTGTGCAGTTCGATATGGCTGGGCTCCATCTGAAGGAAATTCAAGAGGTGTTCAGGAAAGCACAAGGAAAATCTGCTCCAGGACCAAGTGGCACTTTATACAAAGTGTACAAAAACTGTCCGAAGCTTCCATTGCGCCTGTGGAAGACCCTGTGTGTCATCTGAAGAAGGGGCAGGATTCCAGAACAGTGGAGAGTTGCTGAGGGCATTTGGATTCCAAAGGAAGAGAACTCCAAGCAGATTGATCAGTTCCACATCATCTCCCTGTTATGTGTCGAAGCCAAGATCTTCTTCAGCACAGTTTCCAACTGATTGTGTGCCTATCTGGCAAAGAACAGCTTCATTGACACATCAGTCCGGAAGGGAGGTGTTTCAGGAATGCCAGGATAGCTGGAGCATACTGGTGTGGTGACGCAGCTCATCAGAGAGACTAGAGAGAACAAGAGAAGTCTGTCAGTGGTGTAGCTTGACCTGGCAAATGCATATGGATTGATTCCACACAAACTAGAGCAGCTCACACTGGAAAAACATCATGTCCCCAGTAGGGATGTGCACGAACAGTCGTTTAATCGTTTAACCGCCTACTTATTTATTAAACGTTTAGTATTTTACTAGTCGGTTAAACGCTGCACGCCTCTACCTCGGCCTCTTTGTAAACAGGGGGAGCAGCCAGGGAGAGAACTGCTCCTCCTCCCCTCCCCCCACACGCACACGTCACGTAGGGGGCAGGGCATCAAAGTTTGGGGAAGAAGGTTTGGAAAAGTAAAGTGAGAAGATAGCGACGCTATCGCGCAAGAAAATCAGCACTGTTTGGCAGTATTTTGACGCAGCAGATGACAACAAGGTCGCCTGTCGGCTGTGTAAGCAGAAACTCGCTTATAACCACTCTACCGGAGCGATGAGCAACCACATCCATAGCAGACACCTCGATGTTGACCTGCAGGGCGAAGATGGTGAGACCGGGCTCGGCGGGCATGGCGGCGGGGCAAGGCAGACGAGCATGAGAGCGTTTGTTCCAGCCAGACGCTGTGATGTTCACCGCACAGAAAAGATTACACAACTGATTTGTGAAATGACTGCCCGCGATATGCTGCCGTTTTCTTGCTTATAGACTAGTCGACTAGTTGCAAATAAAATTTGAGACTAGTCGGCGGGGAAATTAGTCGAAATCCCCATCCCTAGTCATTATCATCAGGTTGTAAAATGAAATAATAATAAAGATAACATCACACTTGTTCCTTGTGTTTGGAGTGGTAGCCTCTAGTGAGTTATAACATAAACTACAAAGCACTGAAAGCCTGCGTTACAGACTTTATAAACTAACATACACTGTGTCAGAGCAAAGTCCTTAAAAACAAGCCCTGCCACCCTGTGGCAATCTTGGTAATGCCTTCAGGCAGTTATTTTGGGTTAACAAGACTAGCCCCCTCTGAATAATTGGGAAGATAACCATAATTGCAAATCTGCTAGCGTGATGCAACTATCTAGCAACCTGCCGAATGCAGAGGTGGGAAAGGCATCTATTTTTGTCTTACATAAGAATTGTGGCATTATAGGCCATTTTCCCAGAAAACTGCAGTTCTCCTTCAACTGTCACCTTTAGCTGGTTAGCTCAGTTCACTATAAAACCTGATTTGTTAATTTCTCAAAAGAATTGTTCACATTGATTAAACTGAAAATTTTAAGTAGCATTGACTCACAGCATTAAACCAGCATTCTTTATTAACCTGGCCTTTCACTATTTTTCCCTTTAAAAATAAAAATCAAATATAGATGGCTTGAATATTTTTATGAACCTAAAATAAAATATTTAATTTCTCTGTATGCAGTTATCCCCATTATGTTTCCATAAAGACAACAATTCATGGATATCTTTGCCATGACACTAGCTCTGTTTCATTCCACAAGCTTTTATGCAAATATACTAATGAAAAATACCTTAGGGAAACAGTAAAATTCAATTAAATTTTATGAATATCAACATAAAGTTTGTGTTTAATCTCACTTGATTTTCTCTTAATAGGTAAAAGCAATAAATGCTGTTGGAAATGTTATTTGCCAAATAACTTTTGAATTGCAGTTATGTTTTAATTTTTATTGGCACATATTTCGTCTTTCTTGCAGAAATGGCAAACCCCCTATAGACAAGTCTCGCAACTTGGAGGCCATTTTTGCAACATCTCCAGGCAGTTATTTTGGGTTAACAAGACCAGGCCCTAACTAAATCAATGGGGATGTGGAGGCTAAGCCAGTGCTTTAAGCCACTGAGGGAATCCTAACGGGAAAACCTAATTGATGCGCTATATTGCCTATGTCTGATGAATTAAAGTCAAACTCCTGTTGCTTTACAATGCACACAATTTCTTTATTTGATATCCAAGTCTCTTAAAGTGCATATTTTCAAATCAACATCCTTACATACTGTAACTTTCAGCGGGTTGCTTAGTGGTCAAAAACTGGTTTGTCCCCTTCCAACTGGAAACCCTACCTAGACAAAAAGGTTCCTACCTTATATAGGTAAAATTGACAATCAACACATTAATGTGAGACCCATTCACACCTAATACATAACAGCGCTGCTCCCAAATAACATTCGAACCAGGTTTTTTTCCCGTAAGTTATGCCTCTACTATGTCAGAATCACATACTCAAGAAGGCTGCAGAGTTAATGCCTCTGACAACCCTGGGATGGTCATCTACTCTTATATATCTTTGGTGGTTAGGATTAGGCTGACTGGCTTAGGTTTAGTTAAATACACGGTTGCTTGATATGAGGTTTTAAAAAGTCTCAAAATAATGTGTGCAATCACCAAATCGGCCTCACTGGACATGTTCATCTTTGATTTAGAGTGCACAGAGGAGGGGCTATTCAGAGACAGCTCTGTTAAATAGGGAGAGAGTCTGAGTTTTAATTCAGTGCACTGCCACAGCTGTAAAAAGATACAAGGTTTGTTACCTTAACAGTATTAAAGTGTGGATACTGTACTAAAAATAGTTCTGAAGCAAAGAAACTATTTAGATTTTTTTTTTACTTTTAATGTTCAATATACAGTAAGAACAGTTAAAAAGCGCCCTTAAAAATAAATTTCCCTGGAGGCCTCAAAGAGACCCTGCAATCAGTTTGGCCAAAACTGCCTCCAGTATCTGGAAGTCAGTCCCTAATATCCTGTTTGGGGTGCACTATTTTATTATCACTAGCCTTATGTTGTCTTTTTTTAATACTTTATTTTTGGAGGTTTTCGAAGAACACTGGTACATTTAATAGAAAAAGGAAAATATAAAATGGAACAGTCTGGTCACCTTTTACTCCCATCATGTATGTTATACGACATGTCCACATACTTTCATGTGTCATTTATGTTGGCATCGATTTGAGCACACTTTGTGCACTAGAAAGCAGTTCATAGTTAAAAGTTTCTGTTTGTACTTATTAACTTTTTTGTTAATTAGAGAAAGAATTTTCCATCATCATGTCACACTTCTCCTTTTCTTCTTTGATCATATCTTACTCTAGTCCCACTTTTTGTGGTATAAACTGTACTGCCTCAGGGGTTTCCCACAATGTTTGAAGGTACTTCTATGTTCATTCACATCCATTGGCTGTGGAATGTGCAGAAATACAGACGAAAGGGATGCAGAGTATGGACAGAAGGCTCCTTCCATATCCATATGCGTATTAGATGCTGAGCCTATACAAGCCTTTAGGAGGTGTGCCCTTAGGCTGCTCATTGTTGAGTGATATTTCATCTGAACCATGCATATTTAGCATATTACTACATTATTGTGTGTTGGTTTTCAATTTGTTGATTGAAACCAAACTGTTAACATGTAGCTTCCTCACTGGTTAAGAGTTGTCATCTTGAGGTGCACCTACCACTCTTTCCAACATTGTTGAAATGTTGCGATTTGAAGTCTAAAAAACTTCATTGTTCATTAAACCTTTTGCTTTTGTGAAGGAGAAAAGAAGCTAAATTTGAAGTCATTTGCCAGTACATGAAGACATATGCTGTACATTCAGAACTGAAATTTACTTCAGAGATGTGTGCTGCTTAGAATCAACTTTAATGGCCAAGTTAGATGTGCATTTACACATGGACTCTCCAATGTAAAGTTAAAGCAATGATAATAAACAACAGCGTTGAACAATCGTTAATTACTAACTACTACTAAAAACTAAGAACATAAAAATATATTAACAGTAAGAAATTGAATAAAAGTATGACAATCATGCGCAGGAATGAATGCACACACACACACACACACACATATATTCAGCCCAGTAAGTCTATGCAGTCTGACTGACCAACTTGTTTTGTGTGCAGGCTTTTCAGGAGTCCGGTTTGCCCACACAGATGTTAGAGTACCAGACTTCTCTGACTACAGACGCCAAGAAGTGCTTGATCCTAACAAGTCCTCCCAAGAAAGCAGTGATTCCAGAAGAACCTTCTCTTATCTGGTTACCGGTGCCACAACCATGGTGGGCATTTACGCTGCCAAGACAGTGGTCACTCAGTTTGTTTCTTCTATGAGCGCCTCAGCTGATGTACTGGCCCTCTCCAAGATCGAAATCAAGCTGAGTGACATTCCTGAAGGCAAGAACATGACCTTCAAGTGGAGAGGTAAACCACTGTTTGTCCGACATCGCACAGAGAAGGAGATAGCCACAGAAGCTGCTGTAAACATTGCAGAGCTGCGAGACCCTCAACATGACAAGGATCGAGTTATTAACCCCAGCTGGGTCATTGTTCTTGGAGTGTGCACACACCTGGGCTGTGTGCCTATCGCAAATGCCGGCGACTTTGGAGGTTACTACTGCCCCTGCCACGGGTCACACTATGACGCCTCAGGCCGCATCAGGAAAGGTCCTGCACCCCTCAACCTGGAGGTTCCCTACTACGAGTTTCCATATGATGACACTGTGGTTGTTTGATAAAAGACTCTCCTCAGACTGAGCTATTATTGTACCTCAGCAAGGAAGATATGCACAGATTTAAAAAGGACATCACAGAGTTCAGAAAAGTTCATATCTTATTGGTCTTCTGAGTGCGCAGAAAACTGTTATGTTAATTATTTCAAATATGACAAAAAAAATCTATCTGTCAATCATGGTAGACCTCTACTTCTCATGTATTGAGGATAATGCGATAACTTAGTGGCATGAAATCAGGCAGGCAGAAGCTGTTGTGTTTCCTTTAATCTTGACTTTTAAACTAAGGTAATTTAAAAAAACAGTGTTTTCTATTTGTGTTGAAACATGAAATAAAAACATCTGCTGACTCTTTTTTATTAAAATTATTTTATTACAGGAATTTATCTTAGGGCTATAGTCTTTAGTTATAGTTCTGTTAAGACTTTTTTTTTAAAGTTCAAGTAATGCAATTAAATTGTTTAAATACTAGTTATTTCACCTACTGCTTATTAACAGATATGTAGTACATTGCTGTTGTAGCAGCACATGTTAATAGGAGAGGGTTGTATTCAGAAGCACAAATAATGGGTAAGTAAGGGAAGAGTTTTGGAGACAAAAGTTATCAAAAGCTTGTGGATTTGTGAAAGGGTGTAGTTATAATGATGCATCTCTCAACATGAAACAGGGAATTGTTTTTTATGTGCTTGGGATGCACCTGTGCTCATGAAGCTTGGCACATACGTTTAAAGTAATAAACTTATCTATTCCATATGGGCCAGTGGTTGCGAGGCAATGTGGTTCCCAGTAACAGCAGTGCTGGGAACCCCATTGTAAATTGCTGTTTTTAGGTTAGGGTTATTTTACTGTTTCTTTATTATTGTTACATCATTTTAAACCTTAATTTGACCACCTTAACATGCTTAAAAACTAACCAAATTTGGCACAGATATCAGATCTGGCAGAAATTTTGTTAAAATGTAAAAACTAACCCCCAAAGTGTACTTTTAGTGCTACCCAGGCACACTTGAACAGCCCCCAAGGCCTTTGGGAATGTCATAGAGATATCAAACCAAAGCTAAAGTGTTTGTCTCATTAGCATCTTATAATGAAACTAATCAAAATAATCAAATAAAAATCAAATAATGCACTAATAACCCTGGGCTATATCCAGCAGGAAGTCCATAAATTGCTTTTCAAAATAAAATTTAACTCCCAAATTTGGCCTTGTTAATTTGCTATCATGTTCAAGGGCATTCACTGTATTTTTGCAAACCTACGTTGTCTGCCTTTTAACCAACACCCTAGAAAACATTGAAAAATTTTCTACTAAGATATGATAAGTTTGTGTAAGATCTGGCCAAATTTGTGGGATCTGTGTGGAGGTTTTCTAAAATTTTTACTTCACGTTTCTCCCTTCCTGCACTCTGCTGGTGGTGTGACTCATACTGGGCACTGGAAGATTCTGCGATACTCACCAGTTATAAAATCTGAGAAGGAGCAAGAAAAGCTTTAAAACTAAAACTGTAATACCTCAAAAACAAGTCTTGAGACTCATTTACAATTTTAATAATGTCAGTAGCTCAAACCATGTTCAACAAGTCCACGCTCACAGGTGTGGGATACGTCAGTTTCTTAATTAGATTATATGTGAATTCCTGTCTGCCTGCAAATATTTCTTCTGATCCTCACACAGCAGCCAGTACTCATGTCCAATACACTTTGACCGAGACATTAGGTAATGGCTTGCCCTTTAGAAATAAAAGCCTACAACACTTTTAATATAAAAGCTCTTATTTTTCAAAAAATAACCCAAAAAACCTTCAAAATTGATTTTCTATCTATACTTGAATGAATTTAATGCCATGACCGGGCCTACCTGATGGGCCAGAGTGTGAGGTCCTGACCAACACTGACCGAGTACCGTACAGTGTGGAACATATTGAAATTTAAGGAATTATAATTATTTTTTTCCTCAATAATTGCCTTTTTGACAACTTTACCAGGCTCAAAAACTAATGAAACCTGGCAGACGAAGGCCAGAATTTCTTATTTTGGTGTTTTCAGAAATGGGTGTGGCAAAATGGCTCCACAGCACCCCATAACTTGTAGCCCAGTTTCACATATAATTACAAAATTTGGTACATTTGTGTATCATGCCTGGACGCACAAAAAAGTCTCTTTAGCCCCTTGCCCAAACACAATAGGATGTTGACCATTTTGAATTTTGTGGTCATTTTTGGCAATTTCCACCCCACATTCTCTTGTGAACTTGTCCTACAGGATTGATCTGATTCAATTCAAATTTGGTATGTCTAGTCTTAACACCTTAGTGATAAAAAGTTAAATCAGAAATCAAAAAGAACTTTATTGTCCATTGCAGAGCAGTGGAAATTTGTCTTTGACGTGCTCACACTATTAAAAAAAACACATAATCAATAAAATATATAAAAAAGACATAAGAGACATAA
>JAUZTA010000001.1:40504-54559 GCA_034780835.1 Ctenochaetus striatus
TGACATTGACTTGTACTTTTGATACTGCTCTTAAACAGCATTATATTACCCAAAAAAATACATTTTTAAATGTGAACACATTCTGCGTGGGTCACACACTCCCCAGCAAAGGAAATGACTCCTGGCATTAAAATAAAATCTAAATTTCACTCTTCTCTTTAAATCACAACAAATAGTCACAACAAATATTATACAGTCCTGAGATTTCCTCCTTTGTGTAAATGTTTATGTATGTATGAGTGTGTGCATGTGTGCGTGTTAGTATGCAAAGGGAGGGACAGTGTATGGCATGACAGGGGTATAATTTGGTGCATGGTATGGTGTGGGACATGATAACATCCCCAGGGGGAAGGGGCAGGTGATAGGGTATGTCTGCATTTCCCAGGCTAGTACAGGTGGTGGTCCATAGGTCCCCACTATATTGCAAACTTGTGGCTGGTAAGAAGGTTGTCCTAGGGACTTGTATGTGAGCCTTTGGGCAGGCCTTCTTTCTCGTTCAGACCTCCGAGGTTGTGGTGGCATAGCCTGATTTTCACAAGGCTGTTCACTGATTGTTTGAGGTGCCACAGATCTGTCCCCTGGTAGTATTTCATCGTCCTGCTCATATCCTTCTGGTATCTGAGTCACCGGCTAATGCTCATCCTCTGTACATTCCTCCTCGTGTATGCTGTGTGTGACCTCTCCACCCTGTATAACAGGTACTGTCCCACTCCTCTCACTGGAGCGCCTACTCCTGGCCCCCCTTTCAGGCTGGACATGTCGGGTTTGTAAATGGTAGCTCTCCCTCATAAGGTCACGGATAGGCTGTTCTTGCATGACCTCCTGCTCTCTCCTTACTGGTACCCTTAACCAGTATCGTGGTTGATCATTATCAGATGAGTCACTGCTTGAGTTGCACTCATTTTCTTTCCCTGTGTTTGAATGCCTGTTTGTTGCTCTCTGTCGAAGCTGTGACTTTACTGGCAAAGCAGGTGCGTGTTTACATGAGTCTCTTTCTCTCACGGTGGAGGGTTTTTGTGACTGCAGAGGTAAGTCTACCGGTAGGTCATTGACCAGGTGAAGGAGGTTACGATGTAGTGTTCGTACCCTGTTACCACCGGTTTCGGGTGCAACCTTGTAAACCGGCCCCTCAGCAATCCTTTCCTTCACTACATGAATCTGGTCCTCCCAGTATGCCCTTAGTTTACCTGGGCCTCCTCTCTCACTCAAGTTACGCACCAAGACACAATCACCTGGTTCAAGAACAACACCTTTCATGTGGCGATCATAGAACTTCTTCCCTCGAGAACTTGACTGTTGACTATTCTCGGAGGCAAGTCGATAAGCTTCCTTCATTCTTGAGGCCCATTTCTCTGCATAGCCCCTTGGAGCAGTGACTTCTTTATCAGTACTAAAGCCAAATATCAGATCCACAGGCAGACGGGGGTGCCGGCCATACATTAGATAGAAGGGAGAAAACCCAGTTGCCTCATGTCTAGTACAGTTGTAGGCATGAATGACTTGTGGTAAGTGTTCCCTCCATCTTCCCTTTTCCTTTTCTTTCAGAGTTCTGAGCATTTGAAGCAGTGTATGGTTAAACCTCTCTGCAGGGTTTGCTTGGGGATGGTACGGGGTGGTCCTTGAGTTACCCACTCCACTAAACTGCTGCAGGGTTTTGAAAAGTTCATTCTCGAATTCTCTTCCCTGATCATGGTGTATTTTCCAGGGGTAGCCAAATCTTGGGATGAAATCGTCGAACAACTTCTGTGCAGCTGTTTTTCCAGACTTATTCCTGGTGGCATAGGCTTGAGCGTACCTGGTGAAGTGGTCTATGACAACCAGTATATACCCGTAGCCTCCCTTACTAGGTTACAGGTGTAGGTAGTCAATAGATACAAGTTCAAGGGGTGAGCTGGTGGTTATGCTCCCCATCGGTGCTCTGACATGTGAGACAGGCTTCTTCTGTTTTATGCAGGGACACTGTCTTGTCACATAAGTCTCTATATCCCGTTTCATGTATGGCCAGTAGAATCGGTCCCTAGCCAACCCCAGGACTCTTTCAGTTCCCAGGTGAGCCATACCATCATGGAGGTTTTTCAGTGCCAGAGATCGGTACACACTGGGTAGAACAAGTTGATTTCGCTGGCTGGTTTTCCTGTATAGCACTCCGTCCACGAGGTGAAGTTTTTCCCACTCATGCAGAAGTTTCTTTGTAGGACTATTGGCTCCTCTTCTCATGTCACTGGTCAGTGAGTTACCACTTTCTTTCAACCTGATCACCTCGCCGACCGTAGGATCATCTCTCTGAGACTCCCTGAGCTCATCCCAACTTATGGCTGAGGGCAGCCCTTGTGACTTCAAGGTTGAATGGTCTTGCAACAAGTTCAGAGCAGCGACATAAGCAACATCGTGTTGCTCAGCAGCTTTACTGCCTTCCCATGTTGCTAGAATGGTGTCTCTGGACAGTTCTTCAGTGCATGAGGCAATATAGTTGTCAATATCCAATGGCAACCTGGACAATGTGTCTGCGTCAACATTCACCTTTCCTGGTCGATATTTTACTTCAAAGCGAAAATCGGCAAGCTCACCAACCCACCGATGGCCGACGGCATTGAGCTTGGCCGTGCTCATCACATATGTTAACGGGTTGTTGTCCGTATAAACACGGAAGTGGGGCGCATAGAAGAGGTAATCTCTGAACTTCTCACATATGGCCCATTTTAATGCCAAAAACTCAAGTTTGCCTGAGTGAAAATTGTAATTCCGCTCAGCAGGTGTCAGTGTTCTGGACCCATAGGCGATCACTCTTAGCTTTCCTTCCTGTCGTTGCTATAGCACAGCGCCGAGCCCTTGTTCTGACGCATCTGTATGCAACACAAAGGGGAGACTGAAATCAGGATAACCAAGTACTGGTGGACTGAACAGAATGTGGATGAGCTGGTTCAAGGCTCTTTGGTGCTCCTTAGTCCACCGTATTGGGGTCCTTGATGACAACTGTGTCATTCCTCCTTTCTTTCGGCTGGGCTTGGGCATCATGGTGGAAGTGCCCTTTGCTTGCAATAACTCATACATTGGCTTGGCAATCCTTGAGAAGTCTTGAATGTAGGTACGGTAGTAGCTGAGGAAGCCTACTAGCTTGCAGACTTCTCCAACCGTGCGGGGAACCTTACTTCTCAAAGCCTGGATGGCTTCCAGATCTTTAGGGTCGACTCGGACTCCATCAGCAGAGACCAGTCTTCCAACATAGCGGACCTCTTTCTTAAAGAGCTCACACTTGGTGGGTCTGAGCTTTACCCCGTGCAGTTGAAGGGCCCTCAGGACGCGTCTCAGTACCTCAACATGATGTTCAAATGTCTTTGCATAGCAGAGGATGTCGTCTAAGTAAGGGATGCAACACTCATCGCGCAAGGAGTTTAGCATTTCCTCCATGCTCCTCTGAAATGCAGCTGGGGCATTCGCCAGCCCAAAGGGAATGCGTACCCACTCATTAAAAGCCCCACGGAGTGGTGAATGCTGTCAAGTGTCGTGAACCCTCTGCTATGAAGCCTTGGTGGTAGGTTTTTCCCTGATCCAAAATTGAGAACCAGCTATAGCCCCCCAGTGTGTCAATGAGATCTTGAATGCGTGGCAGGGGATGCTTATCTGGGACTGTCTTTTGGTTCAGAAGTCTGTAATCAACACAAAGCCTCAAACTACCATCCTTCTTTCGGACGCAAACCACCGGAGCAGCGTATGGGGACTTAGATTTTACGATCCACTTCTTGGCCAGTAAGTCCTGGATGTACTCCTTGACCTCTTTGTAGAGTGGTTTGGGAACAGCTGCATAAGATCGTTGTACGGGGATGTCATCCTTTAGAATTATGTTCATTTGAAGGCTTGGAGCACATCCAATGTCGTTATCATCCTGAGCAAATGCCATGGATTCCTCAAAGAGCATTTTTTTCAATGCTGTTTGCTGTTCATCATTTAAATGACTCACATCAACTGGGGGGTGCCACAGTAGTGAGACTTGTTCTGGTTGCTTTTTGTCATCCTCTTGCACAGGGTAAGAGGTGTTGACATTGTTGACCTCGATAGCGTCAAGCTGTTTGGTTTCCAAAATCTTGTCAATTGGCTGAATGCTGCCTAACACTGTGAAGTTGCTCAATGTAATGTCCCGTTGGGTGGGGTTGCCAACTGGGATCTCGACATAAGGCCGTCGAGTACGGTGGACCTCAACCAGGCCATCGCCAAGATCTAATTCTTCCAGTTTTAGATGAGGATGGTTGACCTCAAACAGTGCCACAGATGAGGTAAAATCAACAGGGACCTTGCATTTGATGTGGGCTACTTGGCCAGGGTGGATGACAACATCATGCCAACCAACTTTCACCAGTGCATGGTCGTGGATGGGCTCACGTGTCTGTATTAAGTTCACAATTGCCTCAGCTTTCTCTTTGATCACGTTAAAGCCGACTATGGGCCTGTCCAAGTCTACACAGCTGACTAGAAAGGGTACTCTGATGGCAAGGTTTGGATCATCATTGCCAGTTAAGTTAAAGGTGAGTTCAATCCAGTCATCACAAGGTATTGACTCTCCATTAAATGCAGTAAGATCCAATTCTCTTTCTCCCATTAGCTCACTGAGAGGGCGCACCTCCTGTTGTGGCAAATATTTTTGTTTCCATGGGCGGTCAATGATACTAACTTGAGCACCAGAGTCGAGCAGAGCTACCACAGAATATCCACTCAGATTACATTTCAGTAGACATTTTTCACCAATGAGCTTAGCTACTCTTTGTGAAGCTGTATTTACGTCAGTCACCGAATGACAGGAGGCAAGACTCTGATTAATCTGTGTTGATACCGGCTTGCTAGTGTCTGGGTGGGACTGGATACTCTTATCAGTCACAGGTTGTCCCTCTGCTGTGACCGGGTTGCGTTTCCTGACAACTTAGATTTTTTTAAACATCCCAAAGCACGGTGCCCCTCTTCGCCACAAGCAAAGCAGTGATTGCAGTTACTCTGGTTATTGGCAATACAATTAGAACAGCCACGTGGTCTCTCTTTTCTGAACTGCCTGCTCTGTTTGTTCGGGCATTGGCAGGTACATTTGAGTTGAGGTTCAGGTGTTGGTGGCTTTGCAGCTGTTGCAACATTTGACTGTAGGGAGTTTACAGCCTGCGTCAAGGCCTGCATTTGAGCACTCAGGTGACGGATTAACTCATTGTGACTGTTGCCATCAGCTTTGCACGTTCCTTTGTCCACTTCACTAGTGTTAATCTCACTAGTTTGAGCACAAGCTGTTTTAGGGCGGGTGCTACGACCCAAGCGTCGTCTCCTTTCACTCCCCTCACTAGTCGTCCTGGTGACCTGTCTCAATAGTGCCTCATCAGTAACTGTCGGGTCTGAGAGGAGGGGTCTTAGCTCCCACCTAATATCATCATACTTTTCACTTAAGCCTTGATAAACTGTGCGGAGGAATACATTCTGTGCCGTTTGTGCCTCATACTTAATGTCGGCATCTGTCTGTTTGGATGTGAATATTACTTTTTGTTTGAGCCCAATCATTCTGTAAGGGAATTGCTGCGGCGTTTCATGCTCATGCTGCTTAGCATTCATCAGTTCTTGAAACAGTTCAGTACTAGTTTTCTCTCCTAAATGGGATTGTAGGAAGATCTTTAATTCTGCTACGGTCATTTCATCCTTGCTAGCCAGCATATCCTTGAAGTTACCAGGCTTTATGATACGAAACACTGCTCTGAGGATTTCACTTTCGGTGTACTTTTCTTTCAGTCCTTCATCTATCTGTTTACTGATGTTACTGTAACTTATCTCAGATGCATTATCACTTATTTGCCCACCATGGATCTTGAATTCTTTCCTCTGCAGGAGGGGGAGATCTTTGAGAGCTATCATGCTTTCAGTGGTGTTGGAGGAGTGTTTGTCAGCATTTGAAAGAAGTGACTGGTTGGCATGTGGACTGAAAGACTGATTACTGTCCTTATCAGATGGTGGTATGTCTGTTGCGTGTGGAGTGAATGAAACACTGTTCTGTTTAAGCTGTTTGTACAACTCATCATAACTGGAGATTAGCTTACTTAGCTGGGACCCAATGACATTCGTTTGAGAAGTTAAATCTGTAGTAGCACTTTCAAAAGGTGTACCGGTAGCATGAGTGCTATCATGAACAACATTAGATGGTGTAGTAGCACTTTCAATAGGTGTACCTGTAGCATGAGTGCTATCATGAACAACATTAGATGGTGGTGACAAAATATTAACATCAGATACAGTTGCATCTACCTCATCCTCTACAGGCAGTCCACCCTGATTATGCTTGTTAATCAGTTCATTAATCATATCTCTTAGGAAGAGGAGCTGTGAGATGCCCTCATCCTCTAACTCCATTACAGCTGTACTATCCATGTATGAGCACACATACTCAACACAACCCTCTTCGTCAAGATTTTTCAACTTGGATTTTGGTCTGCTGTCCGTGGGATGACATTCACAAGCTGGAGCAGATCATCTGCAGAAAGGTGGAACAGCCTTTTCTTCACAGTCCACACAAGCTTCTTTCTTTCCTTATCTGCCATTATAGACACTCGTCAAACACCCTCTGGCCTCGAACCCCTCGCTCTGGTAGTAGTCAGATTCTCTGGATTCTCGCAGCCCCTGGTTTTGATGACGTGCCACACAATGGTCCACAAGTTCAGTGATCACTGGATCAACGACGTTCTCCAATCACCAGCGTCGCTGATCCCGGACGAGCCCCCAAGAATCTTTTGCAGGTCGCAGGTGATTGGACCAGCAGGCAGATTACTGCATATAACAGAAGAAACGAGGAGCAGTAGTTGTTTTCACCATGGCAGCTCTCGTATGAATTTATTCAAAATAAACACAATATTTCCATCTTCCAGTTGATGCTTTCAAACATTCAAAATGTTTCACCAAAGTGCTTCAAATGCACGTATAGCATACAGTATTAACCCATGTACACATATCAGACAGTACTAAACCATGTTTAACCAGAAAAACGAACCCGTCTCTCATTACCGACATTACTCTATCATTCATTTCACATTGTTCACAACATCTCAATCAATGAGGCACATATTTAACTTCCTGAGAGCTAATACGGTAAGCAACAGTTTAACACAGTACACTCTGAAACATCGAAAATGCAATATACATAACAATTTAAATACACAAAAGAAAAGAATAACCTGTGCACGGGATATCTAATACAGCGGGAGTACACATTTAGCACTACACTGGGCAGCGGCCATTAGCCTACCGATGCTAGCACCGATAAACAAACTGAAACTGTTTCCACACTCTACACACGCTAAGGCTACGAACCTTATTTTACGACATTCTAATCATGTTAATCACATTAATAATCATGTTTGTTACTTGTTATGACTTGGTTACCATTGGACCAACCTGCATATAACAGAAGAAACGAGGAGCAGTAGTTGTTTTCACCATGGCAGCTCTCGTATGAATGAGGAGCTTCTGCTCCACCGAGAAAGAGACGCTCCCGGCCACTCAACATTCTACTACTGCCACCTAGTGGCCCCTTTGTGTCATAGCATGACATCAACTTGTACTTTTGATACTGCTCTTAAACAGCATTATATTACAAAAAAAATACATTTTTAAATGTGAACACATTCTGTGTGGGTCACACACTCCCCAGCAAAGGAAATGACTCCCAGCATTAAAATAAAAATCTAAATTTCACTCTTTAAATCACAACAAATAGTCACAGCAAATATTATACAGTCCTGAGATTTACTCCTTTGTGTAAATGTTTATGTATATATGAGTGTGTGCATGTGTGCGTGTTAGTATGCAAAGGGAGGGACAGTGTATGGCATCATGACAGGGTAGGGCAGGGGTGGATATAGTGCATGATAGGGTGTGTAGTGTACCATGGGGACAGAGGGCACTCCCCATGGTGGCAGTGTTTGTGTCCCACAAAGTCCAACAGTGTTCACAGACCCCTGAGGCTGGTAGGATGGCTGGCCAAGAGATTCATATGTCAATGTCTTTGGGGGTCTCCTGTCTCGTGTTGGCCGTCTGGATGATTCACACAGAGGGGTGGTAAGTCTGTCAGTCTCTGGGTCATTTCTGACTGGACCATGTGGATGTTCAGTGTCTTGTTTCTGGTCATTTCCTGCTGTCTGTTCATAGTCATTGTCACACATCTGTTCAAATTCCTGTTCACTGGGTTGTTCTTGTTCCATCAATGCATGTTCCTCTAGTGTGATCCTTGGCTGCAGTTTTGCCCCTCCTGCTGGTGGGATCAACGGTGCTGACTCATGCGAGGATGGAGAAGTCACAGTGCCTCTCTGGGGCACATAGGGAAGCGTGGCATGTGAACTTTGTGACAGGCCTGGCCTGGACACTCTTAACCAATATTGTGCTCTGGGAACGTCATCATCGGAGTCAGATGAATCACTGCTTTGCGCTGGTTCTCCCTGTCCATGCTTTCCTCTTTGACTCTCTTTCTTTTGTCTCTCTTTGGTCGGTGTTTTGTTCTTGAACTGTTCAGGCATGCTCACAGGTAAGTCATTTACAAGGTGGAGAAGATTTCTGTGGAGTGTCCGTGTTTTATTGCCACCTGTCTCGGGACACACTTTGTAAATGGGGTTCTCATTTACTTGTTCTTTAACCACATACACTGTTTGTTCCCAATAGGACCTCAACTTTCCCGGCCCTCCTCTTTCACTCATATTACGAACCAGGACTCGGTCGCCAGGCTGCAGGACCACTCCCCTCACATGACGGTCATACTGTCTCTTCCCTCGATCACTGGACTGTCGGCTGTTCTGAGCAGCTACTCGGTAAGCCTCTTTCATCCTCACAGCCCACCTGTCTGCATACCCTTGTGCTGTTTCTGGCTCTTCTTCACTGGACAGGCCAAAGAGCAAATCTACTGGGAAACATCAGGTAGTGGGGTGAGAAACCTGTGGCCTCATGTTTGGTGCAATTATATGCATGCACAACCTGTGGTAAGTGCTCCTTCCAGTTGCTCTTTTCCTCCTCTTGCAATGTCCTCAGCATCTGAAGTAATGTTCTATTAAATCTCTCTGCAGGGTTTCCCTGTGGATGATACGGGGTTGTCCTGGAGTGACTCACACCAGCCAGCTTTTGCAGGGTTGTGAACAGGGCATTTTCGAATTCCCGGCCTTGGTCGTGGTGCAGCCTGCCCGGGAACCCAAACCGAGGAATAAAGTCATTGAATATTTTCTCTGCAGCTGTTCGGCCTGATTTGTTCCGTGTTGCATACACTTGGGCAAACCTGCCGAAGTGGTCTACACACACTAAGATGTAGTCATAACCCCCTTTGCTCTGTTCCAAATGCATGTAATCTATAGACACCATCTCCAGGGGTGCACTGGTCGTAATGCTTCCCATCGGTGCTCTGTCGTGGGCCACAGGTTTCTTTTGTTTTATGCAGGGGCATTGTTTTGTGACATAGGCCTCAATGTCCTTTTTCATGAAGGGCCAATAAAAACGATCTCTGGCTAGCCCAATAACTCTCTCCGCCCCCAAATGACCCATGTCGTTGTGCAGCTGCTTAAGTACAAGGAATCGATACTCAGCAGGTAGGACCAGCTGCTTCCGTTCTCCAGCCCTTCTGTACAGCAACCCAGACTCAATGTACAGCTTTCCCCATTCATGCATCAATCTTTTCACAAGGCCACTTCCATTCCTCCTGTCTTCATTTGTAAGCGCTGTTTTTGACTGTTTTAGCTTGATGATCTCATTAATAGTCACATCTTGTCTCTGAGCTCTGATCAGTTCACTCTGGCTGATGGCAGGTAATGTCATTGTAGTTATTTGTGAGTGAGCGTGAGTTTGTGAATCTGAATTTTGGGCCAGGTTGAGAGCAGCAACATAGGCAACATCATGCTTTTTAGCAGCCTCACTTCCTTCCCACACAGCACGGATGGCATCTCCATTGAGCTCCTCACTACACTCCTCAACATAACTGTCCATGTCAAGTGGAAGACGGGAGAGTGTGTCAGCATCCACATTGACTTTCCCTGGTCTGTACTTGATACTGAACCTGAAGTCTGCGAGCTCTCCAACCCATCTATGGCCCGCTGCGTTCAGTTTTGCCGTGCTCATCACGTAAGTTAGGGGATTATTGTCTGTATACACAGTGAAGTGTGGGGCATAAAACAAATAATCCCTAAACTTTTCACATACTGACCACTTTAAGGCCAGAAACTCCAATTTCCCAGAGTGGAGGTTGTAGTTCTTTTCAGCAGGGGTTAGTGTCCTGGATCCATATGCAATGACTTTCAGCTTTCCACTCTGTTGCTGGTATAAGACTGCACCAAGTCCATGCTGACTAGCATCTGTGTGAAGAACAAACGGCAGTTCAAAATCAGGATAGGACAGTACAGGTGGGTGTGACAGGATATCAGTAAGCTGCTCGAGGACGGTCTGGTGGCCATCGGTCCACAGGATGGGAGTCTTTGAGGACAGCTGGGCTTCTTTCTTTTTTTGTCCCTTCCTCTGCGCCCCACCTGGATGTCCCTTCACCTGCAGCATCTCATACAGCGGCTTGGCGACACGAGAGAAGTCTTGAATAAACATTCTGTAGTAACTCAAGAACCCAAGTAACTGACGCACTTCCCCCACTGTGGTAGGTCTTTTCTCCCTGAGTGACATTACAGCCTGTATGTCCTTTGGGTCCACTCTCACACCATCAGCTGAGACCAACCTCCCCACATACCTGACCTCTGACTTGAACAGCTCGCATTTTGTGGGTCGCAGTTTAACACCATGGCGTTGCAGGGCTCTCAGTACACGACGTACTGCACACACATGATCACTGAATGACTTGGAATAACAGAGGATGTCATCTAGGTAAGGAATACAACATTCATCTCGCAAACTGATGAGCATTTCCTCCATGCTGCGCTGAAATGCAGCAGGAGCATTGCAGAGACCAAATGGTATTCTTACCCACTCATGTAAACCTCAAGGCGATATGAAAGCTGTCATGTGGCGGGATCCCTCAGCCATGTAGCCTTGGTGATAGGCTTTGCCCTGGTCGAGAATGCTGAACCAACTGTGGCCTCCCAGAGTGTCTAAGAGGTCCTGGATGCGAGGCAGTGGGTGGCGATCTGGTACTGTCTTCTGATTTAACAGTCTGTAGTCAATGCACAATCTGAGGGTTCCATCTCGCTTCCTGACACACACTACTGGGGCTGCAAAGGGTGACTTTGACTTCACGATCCAGCCTTTGACAAGCAGGTCTTGGATATACTGTTTTACCTCTTTGTAGAGTGGTTTGGGGATGGAGGTATAGGATTTTTGGACCGGAATGTCATCTTTGAGATTGATGGTCATTTGAAGACTGGGGATGTCACCAATATCACCGTCATCTCGAGCAAAAGCCCCTGATTCCTCCCACAGCATTTGTTTTACCTCCTCCTGTTGTTCATCTGTAAGATGGCTGATGTCCACCGGTGGGTTCCACAGTGATGCAGTGGATGTGGTCTGATCATGGCTTGATTCTAGTGAGGGGCAGTCTGTCGCTATGACCTTGACAACAGGTTCAATGCTGCCTAGGAGTGTTCGGCCTGGCAAAGTCACATCGTGGTTGGAGTGGTTCGACACTGGCACTTTAATGAAGGGTCTGTCTGTTTTGTGAATTTCCATTAATCCTGCCCCAATACTCAATCTGTCCAACTGTGTACTGTCAAATGTGGGCTCAAACAGCACAAGTGTCTCTGGGGGGTTAATGTGTGTTGGGACCCTGCACTTAATGTGAGCGACATGACCTGCTGAAATGGTGACTTCTTTAAAGCCCACTTTCACTGCCGCATGTACTTCTTTTGGAACTTTCTGGGTCTGTATGAAGTTTACTATTGCCTCTACACTGGCATCATCAATCTCCATAGCACCAGCAAGAAGGGCAGACAGGATGGACATGAGCTTAGGCCGACTCTCATTGTTCCTAATGAGTACCTGAATTACATTGAAACCAATTAAGGGTCTGTCCAATTCCAGGCGACTCACCAAAAAGGGGACACAGATGGATAAGTCTGGGTCATCATTACCTTGCAGGTTTACCACCACCTCCACCCATCCATCATACGGGATGTCGTCTCCCGTTACGGCAGACACATTGAGAGGATCATCCAGCAGTTCACTGAGAGGTCGCACATCTTGGCCAGGTAAGTACTTGTTCTTCCAGGTGCGGTCAAGAAGGCTTACGTTGGCTCCTGTGTCCAGCAGAGCAGTGACAGCATATCCAGCTATACTGCATTTCAATAGAGATTTTCGGCCAATGAGTGGGGCTATTAACTTACATGGCTCGATTGTTTTATCAGTCTTAGTTATGTTGGCCTCACTAGGTTTGCCTGGTTTTGCTACCGAGTCTTTGTGGGGATGGGACATGTGCTCCAGACCGGTCAGTGGTTGTCCCTCTGCCTTGACCGCATCCCGTTTCCCGACTGCTTTGCTCTCTTCAAACAGCCTACAGCACGATGGCCTTCCTCTCCACAGACAAAACAGTGGCTGCAATCTGGATTGGCCTGTGTGATACAGTTTGGGCAGCCATGAGGCTTTTGTGATCTTTTTTGTGGTCTTGTCTTGTCTGGGTTGTAATAATGAGTGGGGGGGCAGCGCTGTTCTGGTGTTTGAGCTTGTGTCACAATTTGTTTCAAGGACTCCATTGCTTGTGTCAGCGCTTCAACCTGTGTACTCAGTCTCTTTATTGTATCATCTCTACCACTCACAGTTGTGCTGACTTGGGCTTCAACCTGTAGTTTCGGGTCAGGATCAGCATGGGCACTGTGGGCTTGAGTTACTTTGCGTGTAGAGCTGCGGCCCAACCTGCGCTTTCTCTCACTCTCCTCGGTTGTAGTCTTGATAACTTGTCGTAACAGAGCCTCATCAACCACAGCAGGGTCAGCAAGAAGTGGCTTAAGCTCTCTTCTGACGTCCTCATATTTCTCCCCAATTCCCTGACATATTGTGTTCAGGAAAATGCACTGAATCGTAGATGCATCGTATTGGACAACAGATGCTGTGTGCTTAGCTGTGAACATTATTCTTTGCTTGAGTCCAATCATTCTATATAAGAATTGCTGTGGTGTCTCATTTTCATGTTGTTTAGCACACATGAGGTCTTGGAAGAGTTCGATGCTACTCTTTTCACCTACGTGTGACTGGAGGAAGCTTTTGAATTCTGTGACAGTGAGGTCATCTTTATTTGTCAACATGTCTCTAAAGTTGCCAGGCTTAATTGTACGGAGCACCCCTCTAATGATCTCACCTTCTGTGTGTTTTTCTTGGAGTCCTTCATCAATTTGTTTGCATATGCTGTTATATGTTATATCAGATGTAGTGTCACTTATCTGGCCCCCATGTAACCTGAACTCTTTCCTCTGGAGGTAGGCAAGGTCTTTCAGGGAGACCAGTCTCTCTGGAGTGTGATGTGAGTTATCTGCGCAGCTGTTCAGTGGGCCAGCTCCTACATGTGTGGCTGTCGAGCTTGACGATGTGGCAGTAGTGGCTGTGCAGGGCACACCCGCCACCCAACGGCCCCCCAACCCACCCCACCCCACAGCCCACCCAGTCTTTACCCAGTGCCATGGCCACCTCATAAGCACCAGCACCAGACAGCTTGTATAAGTTCTTTTTGATGCTCCAGGTCAGTTCCTTGCGCGTGGCAGACATGATGTGTGCTGACGTGTTGCCTGATGAGCTAACAGTTCGGCTTCCGCGTAGGTTGAGACCCTCTTCCCTGGTCTCCCTTCCTGGACACCAACTGAATACTCCTTCGTTGCAGTCACGTTCCGGGTCACATCTGTGATCCCCCTCTGGACAGTACCTCACCCCAGCAGCACACAGCCGCTCTGGCCTCGGTTCATAGATCACTGGATCAGCAACCCGTCATCAATAGCCGCGGCGCTGATCCCGGACGAGCCCCCAAGAATCTGTTGCAGGTCGCAGGTGATGGGACCAGCAGGCAGATTACTGTATATAACAGAAGAAACGAGGAGCAGTAGTTGTTTTCACCATGGCAGCTCTCGTATGAATGAGGAGCTTCTGCTCCAC
>JAUZTA010000001.1:120583-131159 GCA_034780835.1 Ctenochaetus striatus
CAACTTACTATGGGTAGTTTTTATGTTATCACCGTAATTGTGAGGAACGACCGAGCTGAACCGCAACTTTTTTTGACTTCTGAAAAAAGATTAAGTTGAGTGCACCCCAGGTCTCCGCTGATTGGTCAAATGCCATGATAACGTGTACTGTGACGTAGAATGATCTTGGCTGATTGGCTGGATGTAAACCACGTGCTTCTTAACCTCACTGAGAGGCAGGAGGGACGCCAGTTGTATGGGGTGCGCAAGTTGCCAAAAACGGTAATTTGACCCATAAGAAAACACACAGAATCATTTAGCGGAATTTTTCATAAACTCTAGGGACAGTTGATAATAGTGTAAAAATCAGTGGCTTCGCTTGTGAATATAATCTTGAATGCCAAACAGTGTGACCATTTGTCCCCTTTAGTTTAAAGGGCAGCATACCTGCACTTGTACCTTAGACTGTATTCTGACTTATTTAAAATGAAATACATAGTAATGCATTGTCACCTTTCTGTTTGAGTCAGTAGGCGAATATGTTTGTTTGTGTATTTGTAGCACATGAGTGTGTGCCTGTGTCTGTGAGCACTGTAGCACACATGTCTGTGTATATGTGTTTTTGTGTATATACGTGTGTGTGAGAGAGAGACAGTTATATGATAAATATTTTAGAGGGAAGATGAGAGAAATCAACAGAGGACCAACAGGTAGGGTGTTTACACCACAGATGGATAGAGAGATAGAAAATATGTGTTTTTATTGGGTAACAACCTTTTACACATGTATTGTAGAAAATAGACTTGAAGCATAAATAAATAATTTAAATCACGTTTATGCGTGTGAAACACCGCTGAAGTATGAGCATGATGGAGCTGTTGCAGACAGCTGCACTGACTAAATAAGAGAGTACTTGCTGTGTGACACGCAGGAGTAAAAAACGTGGCTGATACGCTGCCTGTCTAGATGGAGTGAGACAGAAAAGACAGAAAAAACTTCTCTCATAGTACTGCCTCTGAGTCTCAAACCATCAGTCCTACAGCCAAATCAAATACATTTTATTATTTATTTATTTATTTGATGTGGTGTCAAATATATGGTCACAGGAGTAAAAAAATGGGGCCATTTGCTCTCCTCCAGAAGTTTTTGGATGGGAAGTCAACATAGAACTTAATGGGGAGTGGGCTGGAGTCCTTGTCATTTCTCACTCACAGCAGAAGGGGTTTTACTCTTACTTCCTGTTTCCAAAGAAGTTTAGAGGTTTCATTTGGATTTCAGCTTTGGTACACATCAGAGTTTGAGTAAAATGGAATTAAGGAATGAAGGATGCACTATGGTAGTTCTTTAAGCACATAATCTTGCAAGGCAGCTGAGCTGTTAAGATTTCAAGTCTCGCAGGTTATGATTGGACCGATCAGTGAGGAGAATGAGGTGAAAGCTACTGGTGTGGTATAGTTTTGACAAAAGTCAGAAGTGACTGCAAGATTGTAAACAATGGTGCAAAATTGCAGTGGGTGAATACTTTAACTCTGTTGGTGAAGAATATTGCCCGTAGTAAAGGGCTCCACCTGTGCATGTAAAACTAGAGTAACCCTTAATATTGCAATCTGTCTATATTTAATGGTGTATAAAAATGTGTTTGTGTAGCCTTCATACAAGCACTCTCTAACAACCAAAGTCAGCCAATTTATTTCAGTCTAAAATAGCAATGGTGCTGGTTGAATTTGTGTAAATGTAAAATAACTGTAGTACCTGTTGTCTCTATTTCAGAGGTTCCAAAGACAGACAAGAGCTTTGAAGAGCGCCTCATCTTCAAAACCTTCATCTTAAAGTTTGTCAATGCCTTCACACCCATTGTCTATTTGGCCTTTTTTAGGGGCAGGTAAAAACATGTTCATCAGTGCTTGACATTTGAAAATATTTATGCTTAATTAAATTTGTGAGTTAATATTAACAAAAAATACTTGCATCTGATGCTGCTTTCACATTTTATCTAAAAAACTATTCCATGAATCTGTTTGCAGTGTGAGCTGTCTCAAGTAAATGTGACCATATTATACAGGACCCGCTTTCCTCATCTCACTAGTGTTATGATTGTGTTTTATTTACAGGCTTGTTGGAAGACCTGGAAACTACTTGTATGTTGTTGGATCATACAGAATGGAAGAGGTAATTCAAACTAAATACAGTGTGAGTGGAAGGTCAAGATTGTAATTGCATGTATGAATACACAAATCTTTAAAAAATGTATATCAGCATCTAACACTGTATTTTTTAGCTAATTTTACTTTAACTATTACATATAAACAAGGAAATTTTTCATGTTGAATTAAAGCTTTATTACAAAAACACCTTTTAAACATCAAATATAAAACTGAAAGGAACAGGTTTAGTTTTTACTGGAAGGAGTGAAGAGCAGAGCAGCTCTTCAACATCACTTTCCATCCTCTCTCTGGCCCTGTCCCCAACTGGTTTTAGCATTCATGCAAGTGGACAGCTCTAAACACATCTATTCCCACCTGACATTAACAAGCGTCTCCACTGGTTTTCAGACCTCACTCCCCCACTCTAAGTAGGATACTTTACTGTCTAGCTAAATTTACTAGACAGTAAAAGTACCTATTTTGAATCAGGTTGAGAAGTTTGTGCTTGGCACCCAGTCAAATGTAGCACATATCACTTCATTCTGTTCTTATCTTTTTTTAAAGAAATAAAAATGACAATTGTAGCGAGTTTACTGCTTACCAAAGGGTATTTAAATGCACTCAGTGTAATGCTACTCACTAAAAAGTTTACATTTCCAATGTAGTTTTACTTCAGTACTTTGGTATGTCCAATAAGACCCATAGCTCCTTTTCCACCTCCTGTTTCAAGGAAAAAAAAACATTTGCTGCAGTCATTGCAGTCATTTGCTGACAGATAGTTTAGTTTGGTGCTCTCTTCCTTTTGTTGCTGTTTTTTTTTATTCTGCAAACACTGATATATTAATACTGATAAATGATTTTTTACTTACTGCTGCAGTGTCTGTCCAAAGATCCTTTGGTTATTCAATTTTCCATCTACAAAAAGAAATGAAAAAAAGAGTGTTAAGCCCATTTGATTTTTCATTTTAACCTACAAAAATGAAACCTAAAATACAAGGCAGTTTCCTTATCAATTTCATTTTCTTTTTCTAAAAACAAAAAATAAAATTACTAGAAGACAGAACAAAAAATAACTGTCCACCAAAGCTGTTACATCTGGACACTATGTGGATTGGGATAGTTCATTTTTAATTGTTAAAATATACATTAATTTGCATTAGAAATTGTATAAATTTCTTCTGTATTTTACAAATGGTATCTTTAATGTAAAACAAAAACTAAGGTGAATCTAATTATATACTGGCATTTGGTTTGGAAAGTTCTCCAAAGTTTAGTTTGGAATTTGCTTAGAGTTTGTGGTTGTTTTTTTTTTTTTTAATTAAGTTAAGTTTGTATATCTATTGTGTGATTAGCATGAAGCTTTATTGATCCCTTTGGAGACTCCCTCAGGGAAATTATGGACATTATGAAATTATCAGAATCAGAATCAGAATTCTTTTATTGTCATTGTACCAAAAGGCGCAACAGAATTGAAAAAAAAAAGGATTTTAAGACATGGGATGATGCCAATTCAAATAAATATCATAAATATATTTTATTTTTCAATGACATAATGCACATGCTCTTTAAGATTGACCCAGTCACTGAAAAAAGCAGTAATAAATAGCTACTTAATACACATATTCATTTTATCTGCAAGACTGCAGCTGACTGGTGTCACCGAAGAAGTTTTGCTGGAAGTGTAGCCCTTCCTTCTGTCTTTACAGAAAGAAAAGTAAAAAAATTCTCCATGACCTGGGTTAGCTAGGAAAGCTCTTATGTCCTTTATAACTTTTTCTTTAAAAAAAAAACTGAAACTCATTCCACACAAAACTAATGGACAGGAACTTTTCTGCAGATTCCAGGAATTATTCTAAGATTTTTATCTAGATTGTCAAATTATAATCAAGGCCGAGGTACATTTTAACAGTGTTTTGGTTACAGTGACTTTTTCTTGTGTACTGCTGTATTCCAAAGTATAATACTGAGAAGTAAGTAGACTCAAGAATATTTCCACAGACTTTCGTAAAATTTTCCATTTACGTAAAGCTCACAACCAGCAGAAAGTTTTAACTTCCTAGGTCAAAATCTGTCTAAAGATGATTGACATTAACTTTGGTATTGTGTGCCCAACCATCTCTATCTTCTTCCAGTTTTATCTGCTTCTGAAAATTTTATGTCCTCTCCAACAGATGATCATGTCTGGTGAGGGATTTTTCCTAGGCATTTTTTATTGAAGTTTTGCACAGTAATGATTGAGGTATCTGTCAAATGCCAGGTCTCAGCGCCTTAAAGTAGCACTGACTTTACACTGACTTCACACTGAAGCTGCACATTCTTATTTTTGTTCTTTGCTTTATGCCCCTGGGGTGCAAAGTCTGTAAAATGCTGTCCTTGTCTATTTGCCTGTTGGTCGAAAATAATAAGTGTAAGTGTAAAATAAGTGTTTCATTTACAATGTCATTAGTTGGATTAATGCTGTTTATTTAGTCCCTTCATCCTGACTTGTGTATTGTGTTGGACAAGTTCAAACACTGATAGCTAGAACATACTTCTTTGCTCAGGATGCAGAGTTCTCTATTTTTTCAAACTAGTAAAAAGAAATAGCTGGAATAGTTGGATTGGCATCAAGATGCTGAGATGCACAAATATGCCCTGATTACTTATAGATCAGATTTTAGATTTTTTTTTTTTTATATATATATATAAATCTTTTTATTTACATTTTGGCAGTTTACAAAGTCATAAAAAAAAAAGACATCAAAAACCAACCCCATCACGTGTGCCAGTTATAACCCCCAATCCATTTCCCACCCACCCCACAGTTGCATAGCTGTACAGAGAAATTTAAAAAAAAAAAAAAAGAAAGGGGGGGTGGGTCAGAAGAGAAAGAAAAAAGGGGAGAGAGAAGCCCAGTCCTATGTGGGTGTGTACTTAGCCCAGTTCATATCAATGCTCATCCCAGTTCGATACTTGTAGTCTGTCATAATAGGCTAAGAAGGGAGTCCATATCTTATGAAATTTCTTCAGAGAGCCTCTCAGCGTAAATTTTATCTTTTCTAATTTAATGTACAGCAGTATGTCCTTAATCCATCTGCTATGTGAGGGTGGGGAGGAATGTTTCCATTTAAGAAGAATTAATCGCCTCGCAAGTAGAGTCGTGAATGCCATAAAATCATACATACTATTGCTAAAAGCGACGCCATCTGGTCTCACACCGAATATTGCTATGAGAGGATTTGGGTCAATAGAAAGACCGGAAATCTCACTGAAAGACTTAAAAATTTCCCTCCAAAATCTTTCTAGAACTGGGCAGAGCCAAAACATATTAGCGAGAGTGCATGGGGAATGATTGCATCTGTTACACGCAGGGTCAAAATTAGGAAAAATCCTGGCCAACCTGGAGTTTGTAATATGGAGTCGATGTAGGACTTTAAACTGAATAAGTCCATGTCTAGCACAGGGCGAGGAGGCATGAACTTGGTTAATCATCCCATCCCATTCGACCTCTGAGAAGCGCAAGTTTAAGTCCTGCTCCCAAGCTTGCCTCAAGTGGTCCAGCATCTGGGGATTTACAGAACTAATCATTGTGTAGATTAAAGATATTAGGCCCCTGGGAGTAGGGTTCAAATCGAGAAATTTATCAATTGGAGACAATGGGGGCAAATTTGGAAATGAACAGATTTTTTTCTGTACAAAGTGTCTTATCTGTAGGTATCGAAAGAAATGAGTTCTGGGAAGGTTGAACCTTTGGCTGAGTTGTTCGAAAGAAAGGAAAATGTTGGTAGAAAATAAATCTTTTAAACATTTGATTCCGTTTCTATGCCACAGTTGAAAAGCCGCATCAGTATTAGAGGGAATAAAGGCTATATCAGAGATGACAGAACATGAGATTGACGCCTCTTGCAATCCGAAGTGCTTCCTAAATTGGGACCAGATCTTCATTGTGTGACAAACAATGGGATTGGAGGAGGTGACCTTAGCTGGTAAAGGAAGGGATGAGCAAACGATAGAGTTGAGAGAGAACTGACTGCAGGATTCTTCTTCCTGCACCCAAACGGGGGCCTCAGCTGTATCTGAATGTGAATGGTTAGTCCAGAAAAGTATCTTCTGAATATTACTTGCCCAATAGTAGAAGAGGAAGTTCGCAAGAGCCATCCCTCCTAATTTTTTCGGTCTCTGTAGAAAGGCTTTCCTAATACGATGACCCTTATTACCCCAAATAAAGGATAGAATTAATTGGTCCAGGTTATTGAAAAAGGATTTTTTGATGAAGATAGGAATGTTCAAGAATAAATAAAGAAAACGGGGGAGGACAATCATCTTAATTAGGTTAATCCTGCCTGCCAGGGACAAGGGTAGAGCAGACCACCTTATCAGATCTTCTTTACAACGGTCCAGTAATTGAGCAAAGTTATGTTTAAAGAGCGCATCAAAGGAACGTATGACCATTACTCCCAAATATCTAAAGCCGTTTCGCGTTTCTTTAAATGGAATCGAGGGAGTCGGAGGGCTAATGAATGTGCCGATGGTAAAATATTCGCTCTTGGAGAAATTAAGTTTGTAGCCAGAGATTTTACCGAAATTGCGCAGAATGGAGAGGATAGGTGGGATGGATAAAGTGGGATTGGAAATATAGAGAAGTAAATCGTCGGCATACAATGAAACTTTATGCTCCATGTCATTTCGGGTGATACCGTTGAATTGTGGACATTGACGTAAAGATATAGCCAATGGCTCTATGGCAATCACAAATAAAAGGGGTGAGAGCGGGCAGCCCTGTCGTGTACCCCGTTGCAACTGAAAGTAAGGAGAATGAACATTATTGGAGGAGACGGAGGCTGTCGGAGATGAGTATAACAGCCTCACCCAGGACACGAAGCCAGGGGAAAAACCAAATCGCTGCATTGTAGCAAAAAGATATGTCCACTCGACCCGGTCGAATGCTTTCTCAGCATCTAGAGAAATGATCGCTTCCTGAGCATCCGACCGGGTCGATGTGTAGATAACATTAAAAAGTCGCCGTACATTATGAAAGGAGTTACGCTTCTGAATAAAGCCAGATTGGTCAACAGAAATTACAGAAGGAAGCACTGTCTCTAATCGGAGGGCGAGAGCTTTGGCGAGAATCTTGAAGTCTACGTTAAGGAGAGAGATAGGCCTGTAGGATTCACAGAGAGTTGGATCCTTGGCCAATAAGGAAATAGAAGCCTGGGTTAAAGTTGTTGGGAGAAGGCCGCGGTCAAAAGACTCTGTGAACATAGCAAGAAGTAATGGGGACAGTAATTCGGAAAACTTTTTAAAGAATTCAATGTAAAATCCATCCGGGCCTGGAGCTTTCCCGCTTTGCATAGCCGAGATAGATCTGGTAATTTCGGACAAGGTTGGAGGGTTTTCAAGCTTAGAATTAAGTTGTTCGTCAACAGCCGGCAATTTCAAACCGTCAAAAAAGGAATCAAATAGAGCTGTACTGTTTTGACATTCTGACGAGTATAAGGTTGAGTAATATTCAGAAAAGCAGTCATTAATGTCTTTATGGTTTGTTAGCATAGTACCGGTGGGAGATTTAATTTGAGGTATCAAACGAGATGAGGTGAATTGGCGAGCTTGGGAGGCTAGGAGCTTGCTAGCCTTGTCTCCGTACTCATAAAATTTGTGGCGATTCTTCAATAGTAATCGTTCCTCCTTGGAGGTTGAGATTAAATCATATTCTGCCTGAAGGCGCAGTCTCTCCTTATACAAATCTGGGTCAGGTGATTGAGAATATTGTCCAAGCTATGGATAGCTTGCAATAACTCTTTAAGTTTAGCGATTTCCTGCTTCCTGTTATTAGATAAGTAAGAAATAATCTGACCTCGGGTATATGCTTTGAGGGCATCCCACAGAGTTGATCTAGAGATTTCAGGCGAGTCATTAAACTCTTGGAAGGTTTTGATTTCAGAGGTCAGAAATTTTGAGAGATTGTCATCTGCAAGTAAGAGTGGGTTGAGTCTCCAGGGCGAAAATGAAGGGGGTTGGTGTGGTATAATCAATTCAAAGGAGACTGGGGCATGATCTGATATGACAATGCTCTCATAGGAGCAGTTTTTAACTAAGGGAAGGAGATTATTATCTATCAGAAAATAGTCAATGCGGCTATGGAGTGGTGCACCGAGGAAAAAAATGAGAAAGCTTTAGCTGAAGGGAACAAGAATCTCCAAGGATCAGAGAGACCATATTGATTGCACAATGATTGTATAACTGTCGCTGATTTGGACGGGGGTATTATTTTGGACGATGACCTATCCAGATTTTGGTCAATAGTGTAATTAAAGTCTCCGCCAATTATCAGTGCATGACTATCCATATTTGGGATAGTAGAGAATAATTTAATAAAGAATTGGCTATCATCCCAGTTAGGTGCGTAGAGATTCACCGGAGTGATTGGTTTACTATAAAGCTCACCCGACACAATGACAAAGCGGCCTCTGCTGTCCAAGTGAACCTTCTTAACAACGAACGGGACATTTTTATGTATCAGGATGGCAGACCCACGACTCTTCACATTAAATTGTGAGTGATATACCTGACCAACCCAACTGCGTCGAATCCTAGGGATATCGGAGTTACGGAGATGAGTCTCCTGAAAGAAGGCAATTCCGACCTTCAGGAGCGAGAGGTGTGAGAGGACTTTGTTCCGCTTAACAGGATGATTCAACCCCCTAACGTTCCAGGAAATAACTTTAACTGTTTTTCCAGTAGACATGACACTCATTCAAACAAAGGTATGGTATTGATGATAAGAATGAGTTTGTAGAAGCCAGTCTGGGCATAGGACTGAGATACAAATGTGGAGGGCTTAAGAAAACAAAGGAAAAAGGGAGGAGAGAAGAATGAGAGTATAGAGAGAAGTGGAGGGAGATAAAAAAAACAAACAAACCAAAAAAAAACAGTACAGCAAAAACATTTCCCAACCCAGAACCCCTTACGACCCACCCATAACATCTCCCCAGTGAGATGCCTAACTTTAACCTGAAACATTCGTCTATTAGTCTACCTATAACTAAACTGTCACTAGTCAAACATGACCTAACTTCTGCTCCAAAATTATAGAAGTCACAGTGCAAGAAAGTGCAGAAAGTATTCAGTGCAAAAACAACCTAAAAAATAACGGCTGTGTGTATTAAGTAGAGGACCAGGAGGTCATTTAAAACATAAAATTGAAGTCTCTCTTGAGCCATATTAACACCGCACATAGTCGCAATCCAGATTTCCGTGTTATATGCAGAATTGATGGTTGTACTGAAGAATACAGAGTCTTCATCTCCTTCTGATACCATACCACATACACACATGCTATCTCTATCTCGCAACTGGGCACCCGCCAACAGAATGGATGACAACAACTACGTCTGGAGTTGGAGGTGAAAATTTTGATATACCAATTTTTCTGACTGTGCCGCTCAAACAAGAGGGATGCAAAGAACCAGCAGTAAAGTCAACACAACCGTCACCCCAGATGAAATGTCACAGCAGGAGCCTGGGGATTTTCAAATTCAACATGCTGATCATCAGGTAATGTAATGTTGGCTTTCTTCCATGATAATATTAGACAGCTCCCTTATTATATTTTGGTCATATTTTAGTACAAAGCCTCCTTGTTTTCTGATCTGCTCCTGTTTGACTTGTTCAATTGGTATTTTGACATTATGTTGTTAGCACAACACTTCCTGTTTATTTCAAGTTAAAAAGAAATACACATATAGTAGGAAATACAGATAACACTTGGGTCAAACAAGGCATAACTCTAATTGTACATATCATGTCTACAGGAAGGAGCTGGTGCATTAAGTGAGAATCTTACCAGACGTGCAGCTGCATTTGCCATCAATGTCCGAGAACAATGCCACCTGTCCCAGGTATCGCACTACCAATATTCAGTGCTATTATTTTAACATTTTTTAAATTGTATGTTAATACCCCTTCCAATATACCAGAAGAATAATTTTATTATTTAATAATAATAAAAACCTATAGTATATTTAAATAACAAAAATTAGATAAATCTGCTCATGCAATGCACCCTTTCTTAAGTATGAAAACCGACAATTATATTTATATTTATGGATCATTTTATAATCCATCCCATTGTCAGAGCAACAACAGTCCTGTATTTTGTGACAGGAATACATACAAAAAAGGAAGATTCCTTACCTTCTATTTCTTTTAGCAATCCATGGTCATGTCGGTGGACAGCAAGTGTCCATCAAAAGAAATCAAGTGTTATCCCAAAAATGCACAAACTCGATCAACTTGCTGTGATAAGACAGTGATCATTTTGGTATAAAATCTTGTTTTGTGGACTCTTGATAAGACTTGTGTTAGTTCTAGGTTATGGACAAACAGGATGTGTCATACTTTTTTTGCTTTTTTAATATTTCAGAGGAGCATCAGCACTATTGTCTCTGGAGTCCAGCAGTATCAAGCTGCTCTTC
>JAUZTA010000001.1:186971-200526 GCA_034780835.1 Ctenochaetus striatus
CATGAGCATTCAATCCCTCTTCAAATTAAGAAGAGAGCATTATAATTTAAGAGGTTTGCTTCAGTTTAAAAGAAGATAGATAAGAACTAATGCCAAACAAAGATGTGTTTCATTTGTTTTTAGGTAAAACTATGGAATAATCTTAGTGATCAATTCAAGTTAATAAGTACTCTATTTGTTTCATTAATAAGTAATGAATTTGTTTAATGGAATAAAGAATATAATTTACATATTGCTATGGAGGACTGTGACCATAATGGGAAAAAAAATGTTTGAAAGCTTGCTGAGTTGTTTGATGTGATGTACAGGGTGGGCTAATAAAAGCATTGCTTCTGCCCAAACCTTTTTTGGTTATAATAATTTTAATTTTGATGTACAATTTTTTTGAATGTGAACAACCAAAATAAAGTTCAAGTTCAAGTTCAAGAATTGCACTAAATCAAATTTCTCAAAGCTAGCTAACACACCCAGATAAAGTGGTTGGAAATCAATGTACACCTGCACGTATATGCTTCAGTCAGACCCAAACTGCACATGCTCCACAGTTCTTGTGCCAGGTGTGCATTAATGTGTGCCCCAGGTGCCTTTCCAGGACAGAGAGGCTCAAACGGGGTACCTATGCCAAAGCGAGTTGGATTAGCTGGCTGAGGAGTGACATGGAAAGTTATTTGGAGTGAGAGGACGCATCAGGCAAGAGCTTGACCCCTGAGCTGTCAGGGTTCCACTGTAGGCAGGATTCATTGGCAGACAGGGCCTGCAGTTCACCCACACATTTTGCCAATATAATGGCAAGGAGAAATGCTGTTTTTCTTGACAGCTGTTTAAGGTCCACCAGGGGTTCAAAAGTCCACCAGGGGTTCAAAAGAGGGCAGACACAATGCATCCAGCACCAGCAACAGATCCCATGCCTGCACAGTTAAATGTATTGGAGTATGGAACCTCTGAGCACTCCTCAGGGGCAAAAACAGTTTTTGTGGCTACCCACTGTACCATCCTCCAGAGAAGAGAATGGTAGAAACCGGACAATACACAGGGCCAGATTTCAGCTAGGACACCAACTGTTGAAAAGCTTCCACTTGTTAGCATACAAAAGCTGCCTTGATGATGAGGAGCATTCAACATTGTGTGCTTGACACTGTCGCTGCACCCAGATAGGCTCCCGTTGCCCCTGCAGGGGCAAGACCCAAAACTATGGGCAACCAGAGTTGGAATGCAGTATTCAACCCCCAGTTGGGACAGGAGACATCTCCTGGTGGGGAGGTGCTGAGCAATAGCAGTGCATGTGCAGCAGAGGAAACCAAAAATTCTGGATGGCCAGAATGAGGCCACCAGGAGCAGTCTGTGGCATTCCTGTAGGACCCTCAAAAGTGTTGGGAATATGAGGGGTAGTGGGGAGACGGCATAGGGGAGGATGTTCAGCCAGTTGTGAGCCAGTACATGTCAGAAGTTGTCTGCCAGGGAGAACCACCCGGTAGTGCTGGGCGGTATGACCAAAAATGTATATCACAGTATTTTTTAAAATTATATCAGATATAAAGAGAGAGAGAGATAGAGAGATACATACATACACACACATACACACATATATATGCAGCACCAAATTGCAACCAAAATTGTCTCAGGACACTTTACATATAGAGTAGGTCAAGACCACACTCTAAAATTCAAAAACTTAAACACAAAACCTTTACCCTCTAACTTGTAAACAGGTTTTACCAGTTAGGTACCACCACAGTTTAGGAGGCTTGTCTAATTCTGCCTACAAACATGGATTCATATATACTCACACAGAATGCCTTCGATAGCATCATGCTGGATAAACTTGATGTTAGACAGTCTGACCTCAGCTCCAGTGGACTCCAAAAATGAGTCCCCCTTGTTGGTCTTCTCAATCACCACCTCATCAGGAAGCCCAAAGCCTGAAACACAGACAAGAACAAGAATCAAGACATCAGGGACTTATACACTGTTAGTGCGCCAAGCTCTGTAATTTAACTACAGTTTGTGTTTTGTGAGACTGGACTTCACATTTGCTTAGATTAAGCCCTGTGGGATGTCTGAATTTAACATTTCATGTCACAGGGATTTAATACATCCAGATACAATAAATCCCCAATACTTTATTAACCCCTCAACCAGCAATCTGGGGCTGGTAAGTTTGTAAATGAATAGTTGTGTATCTCCCATTTTAAGTTCTTGACAACATTCACAGGAACATTCACAGGAACAGGAACAAAAGTATATAACAATATTTACTACGACACATATCTGTATACAACACAAAACAAATGAGCATGAATACATCAACCCTGTTATGAACTTGAAAAGCTAATAACTGCTTTAGAATTATTGCCCTGAAAAAAGATCATTTATCTGATGATCTCAGAAGTAAGACAAAAGCTTTTTACCCTCCATTGTGATGGAGTCTGGCAGAAGGATAGAGCTGCTAACACAGTAGATCCCTGGGAGAACAAGGACCACATCACCCTGATGGCATGAATCCACCGCTGATATTGGATCTCTATGGAACTAAACACAGCTTAAAAGAGTCACACAGTGTGGGATCAATCAAGGTACAGTACAAGATATTTTTACAAAACTAGCTTGCTGCTGCTTATGTTTATGATTTCAACTAGTGATAATGCTTTACTGAGAGCTTCACAGAGGTTTTACTCTGCTCTGCTTGCAGTCCCTGTCTCTATGGCGCTTGCTTGACCACACACGAGAACTACACTTTTCTTACAATGAAGATAACAGTGGTTTATCTGGGTCAAAGTGTAAATGCAGTTACTGTTGTTTGTTCCTTAGATATTTTTAAAAACGGGGTTTGTGCATGGTTTCCAATGTTTCCCAACCAGTCATTGGTATGCAGTGTTTAAGTCACTTACTGAGCTTAACTCAGCCTGTTAGAACCAGTGTCTTGCGAGAAAGTACCCCCTGCCAGGTAAAACCCATAGTGACCAAAAAAAAACAAAAAACAAAAAAACAGTTACAATCAAATTGAGCTGCACCTCAAAATTTGAAGGACCAACCTGAATTTCAGTGTCTTCAGAGGAGCACAGAGGTAGCAATCTGTCACTCAGAAGGGACTGAAGCTGAATAGTGCTGCAGGAGGTTGTGACCACATGCACCACCTTTATACCTGATGGTCTGAGCCCACGGCTCTGCACACACTGCTGCCTTGCATTTCCTTTGTAGCCCAGGACATACCTGAAGATGAGGTCATGAAAGGAAGGCTGGATAAGGCAGACAAAAGGCAAGTTAAGGCAACTTCAAGATATGGATTCAGAATATATCTCCTACCTCAACAAGGGGTTCTCTATGATATGCAGCTTGCGTTTCAGTGTCTCAAGCTGGTCATAGAGCTTCAAGCCCTCAACCATAGAAACATTGTCCAGCTCTGAGTCTGAGTCAGTACTAAGGTCACTGCGGAGCAATATGAACTGCTTGAAGCACTGTGAGCAGTTTTCCAATAGAGATTGATACTCAGCCACCAAGCCAGTAGGGACTCTGTCCTCCAAGATGTCATAGTAGCTGAGATAAGAAGACATTTACAATAAGGATTTCTGAGTATGAACCAACACTTGAAAATATGATATCATCCCCTAGACACAAGGCATGCTTACAGCCTAAGGCGAGGCTCCACACAACGAACAAAGTAGTCAAAGTCGTCATCTTCATCTTCATCATCCCACTCCCTCCAGATGTGTTTATAGAAGAATCTACGATATAAGAAAAAATCATTTCCAAGAGTGGGCAGTAAACTTCATCAGACCGTTAAAAATTGTCAAAAACAACAAGCAAGCTTCAAGTAAAGGATCAATTAAGCTCACCTAAGGTGCTCAAGAGCGAGGGCGGTCTGATCAAAGTCCCCGGACTGATCATAGACCACCTGGAGCTCCTGCAGAGGGACTTTGTGCTGAGTTGCCTCAAGAAGAGACTTCATGGCCTCCTCAGTGAGTTCATAGCCTTTGTTGTCGCATTGCAGAGGTAACACAAGCCCCACACATGCCTTCAGATCCTTAAAGTCTACATCACGCACCTGAAATCATGAGTAACTCTACAATCAATAAATAAATGTCACTTGTCTTTTTCAACTAAATGCTATATACAGACAAACAAATGTTTATACAAATATTTACATAAAGAACAGAGTAACATAAGCAGTTGTTTATGTGCATATATTCATTAGAAAACAAAAAAAAATGTTACCACCAGTTGTGGTGATAAAAACTTGTGGTTGACATCTTAAAGTAAGAATGGAAGATTTGGAAAAATCTTTTAATTAACTTGGCTATGTTTGAGTGCTCGACATGTGTTCAAATCAATGATCTGTTGTAAATTAGTGACCAAATAAATAACCACCCTCATTTGTTATTTATGAGTCTAAATGTCTGGCAGTTATCTAGAAGATCTACAAAAGCATCTGGGCAATGCAAAAAAAGATTTTATTAATGATAACTTTTTACCATGAGATAAGTCAGTCTCATGGTCTATTGTGCCAGAACAGTAGTAGAATGATAACCACTGCCTCTACATATTGCCTTTCTAGTCTTTTAACCACTCAAACCACTTTAAAAAATAGGTCTGGATTCACCCATTGATATATTTATAGACTAAAAGGCAAGGCAAAATGTGAATCTGCTCATCAGTAACACTGGGACAGTTTGGGGTTTAGTATTACGCAAGGACACTGAGACATGCAGACTGGGGAAGCCAGAGAACCATTAACCCTTTGATAAGGGGACATTTACCTGAAACTGGAGTCTACAGCTAATTTCTGGAGTTTAAACACAACTTTGAGCAACTAAAAGATGTTGCAGGCAGCCAAATCTTACAAGTAAGAGTGTTTGGTTAACTGGAGAGCCCAGCTGACAGCAAACCACAGTTCAAGTTATCTACATAAAATGCTCTCCCTAAAAAGCCTCAGAATATCACAGAAACATTTGGCATTATGAGTCTAACCCTGGGCGATAAATTTACTTTGCACTACCGGTCAAATGTCAGGGAAAACCAGCAGCCCGCTTTTGCTTTTACTCCTAACATGACACAGTTTTTTCATTCTTGGAGACTGCAAGCTTTTCCCCTACCAGCACTGCTGTTTGATCTCTGGGTTGTAGCCCTAGACACAACTCTCATCAGCAGTGATGGTCTTTGAGGTAAAGTTTGGGTCTTCCTGGGCCTGTTAACAGAAATCCTCCAAGACTCTGCCTGAGAGTCAGGAAACCTTAAATGTGCACGTAACAGTAGCCACAATAAATATATCTTAGGTGCTGATAATGATGTGACTAAGAATACTTAATAAAGTTATTGATTTCACCTGCTACATGCATGTTAAAGTGCAGGGCTATTTGTATGTAACAGAACAGTCTTAAGTTTTTGATCACATCTTGTCAAATATTAAGATATGTGTTAATGAAAGTATGTCTCACCTCCACCAAAACATCAAAAACATCAGTATACCACAGAGCCAACCAATCACATGGTTCCACCACCTTCTCCAGGTAGTCTGCTGTGAAGGCCTTCACTTCTGAGGGCTTACAGTCTCCTAACACAAATACATACAAATATACATACAAGGATGAAGATCAGAGATGCAACGACTCAGAAGGAATGGTATTACATTGTGTTCATGCAAATAAAAGTGAATGTCATTGGTTACCGAGCATGTAGTCCTGATATGCCTTAAACCTCTCATAGAAAAGCAGATGGCTGGTCTGAAATGTGTCAGGTAGACTTGAATGAACTCCTCCATGACGCTTACACTTCTGCAGCTGAGTCCCCAATTTTTCAGTGTTAAAGTAGTCTGTGCCACTATCATCATCACTATCGTCTTCGTCTTCCTCCACCCCATTCTGAAACAGAGCTATTTGGGGAAAACATATATAAGTTTCTATAACAGAGTATGACAAAAGAGTTCTAGCTATTAATTAAAGCACAGTTTCAGATTTGTGAAACCTTTATTTAAGTTTTGAAAATTAGTTAGAGGGAGATTTTTGTCATTTAGAACACATTGGGCCAGGTTCATTTGTAGAACTGCAAATCTGGACTAAATAAATTTGAAGACTTTAAATAGTAATTAAAACACAGTGTTAGATTTTTAAATCCAATATTTAATTTTTGGAAATGTAATAAAGGAAGATTTCACCGCTTTTTGGATATTTACATACTTGATGAGGTCCCACTCAAAAATTCTACACTTAGACTGGTCAAATCTGGACTTTTTAATTTTAGAAAACCCATACACAGTTCCAGATTTGTGAAACCTTTATTAAATTACAGATTCCTACCCATGGCTGTGAAGAGACTGCTACAGGAACCATGATTGACCCCACCCAGCCTGGACACAGACATAACCCCCCCCCCCCAGAACCACCTGATTTTTACTATTTATTCTATTTATATTACGTTATATTTTATGACTAGGACATTGTAGCTGCTACAAGAGATGTCACCAAATGGAATTTCATTGTACCCCTTGCAATGACAATAATGCTTCTTAATCTTAACATCACTTTCTATATGATGCAAAGCCTTCTCAAACAAAAGCATGCATTTGTTACATATGCTGCACACTATAGCCTCCCTGCACCACTTACTGCACACTAGTGAAGACTAATTGAAAACTTAATCACACTTCTGTTTGAATAACTGACAAGAGAAGTCAGCCCAGTAGAGGCACTGGCTGCTGATGTGATCACCTCAGTGAAAGCCCTGAGACAACTTGTAAATAAGGAGGCTGACACAGACCTTGGTGTTAAAACAACAAAAAGCACATTATTAGATTCTGTACACAAATGCTTTCAACAGTCCTATTCTTTTTTTGGACTGCAACCTCACTGGATATCAGATAAGAACCAGTACTTTGATAAGGATGTTATTAAGCATGCACAAGCAATACTTGATGCCCAGCTGTTGGATGGGCCAGCTGCTGGCGAAGAGACGCACATCACAGAGAGCACTGATCTCCCACAGAGAAAAAGGGCACACATGGACAGAGCCCAGTCCACTCTATATGACATGTGTGATAAGATTCTGGAGGAAAAGAGACCAGAACGACCAAGGACAAAGGCATCGCAGCAACTGGACTGTTTTTTTGACAGCCCTATTCCTAGAAATGAGACCGCACTGGGATATTGGAAAAATCATCACTTCCATTTTCCAGCATTGTCACAAATAGCACGGAAATACCTGTGAGCAGCTGTTCAGCTCTGTGTCTCATCTTGGATGAGAAGAGAAATAGACTGAGCTGCAAGAAGGCAGAGATGCTTATCTTCATAAAGAGGAAGATGCATCTTACTAAGAAGTACACTGAGGTATACCTACCTGTTTTTTTTTTGTTCTTTGAAAGAGCAGGTTTTTGCTAAGAGGACACTTTTTGATTTGTTAAGAAACAAGCCAAGTGTAAGTTTGTGCTAAATAGAAATGTAAGAACATGATATTGTTTGCATTATTCTCAATATTTATGTTGGACAGCTTTTTCTGAAGAGAGAGACTTGTTTTTGTCAAGTGGTTTAGCCCCATGTTCAGCTTTTACTCTAGTGAGCCAGCCTAATATAAGACTTTGCTTAAATTCAAACACAGAAAGATCTATAAAATAGAGCCTTATTTATTTGTTTGTAATTCTCATTTATTTTTTAGTTTATTGCTTGTCTAATTTTTAAATTCACATTTACTCTGTTTATGTTTCGGTTGGGCTATGTTAGAGAGTTCTATAACAGGCTAAATACTCTTTTGAAACAGTTGCTTTTCAAAAACAGGCATGCCAATGTAAGTCATATTAAAGGTGGTTTCATAAATTGGGTTGAATTTGTGGTTACTTAAAGATAAAGTGATAAATAACCTTAGAATATGTTTTTGGTCGTGTTTTTGTCTTTGTTTACCTGGAAAAAATGGAGAATAAGTAACAAAAACACAATATTGGCTTTTGGCCAAATTGTTATTTCTAACGTCAGTATTGGCCAAAATATCACAATCAGAATGCATGCTATATACCAGGCAGAACTGACCTGACCTAAAAGAGCAGAAGTGTGAGAGTAAAAAAGTTATGACATACTGATCTATGAATACTGATCTCAAAGTATCTAATGTACCTGTAAGGGATTTTATATAGGAGTATTTTTTTCCTCTTTTAATTACAAAATAAAGATAGTTTTTAGATTAACATATCTACTATGTTTGATCATAATAACTGATACATATAACATCTCTGTCATACTTGAGAAAGAACAAAATTTGAGGTGGCTGTTGACCTTAATCTGACAGCATCACATTTAAGATGTATTTTATCAGGTCAGATGACACTATACTGCTGACTTGGGCAGAAAGGTGGTCACAGTTGTTGAGGAAGTCTGACAGATATTTTCTGATCCCATTCAGTTAGCTGACATTCAAGGGTTGAATCAAATAAAGGTCTCACAAATATGAAACTACGTTTGGTGAATATTTAGCCCTTGTATTGTAATAGATCCAAATTTGACAAGTTTTGGTGGATTGGCTTTTGAAAGACACGTGAATCTATGTGGTTTAAAAGAGAAAAAAACACTGAAATCCACCTTTATTGCATTTTTACAAATTGAGTGGAGGTTTCACAAATATGAATCTGTATTTCCATGAGTATTTTAGAGTCTCTTAAATAACTAAGTCTCGATTTGACAAGGTTAAGTGTTGTAGTTTTTGATACAGACCTGGTCCAATCTGGTCTAAATGCGAAAAAACGCTGTAATACGCCTTTGTACGCCTTTCAGATACCGCTTGAGCCATTATCGAACTTTCACAACAATGCGCGGAGCTAGAAGACGGGTCTCCCAGCAACGCACCGGTCACATAAACCTCCCCTTACTTTTCCCTTAACCAACGTTACGGAAACGGAAGCTAACTTCAGCGTCATAATTAATCCTACTGTTTTGAAGCAGAACGCGAAAACCCTCTGACCACTATTGTTACCGAGTATAAATACAAATATTTTAAAAAAACACTAATAAACCTGTGAAAAAATATCGCAAACTGACCCACAAACTCAGTTAACCAGTAAGCGTTAACGATATGGTAGGAGGCGGTGGTATCAGGCAACAGCAATCTTTGTAAAACTAAAGAAAACATAATTTTTCTCAACAACATAATGTAACGGCTGTCTAGTTTAGCTAATCATGTTAGCTGAAGAATTCGAACCGTTAACCTTAGTGCTAAACAAAATGGCACATACCTTCAGTTACACTGAACACGTTATGCCCTGACTCGGAAATTCCGTTGTTTTTCTCCATGTCGAGTTCTACGTTAACGTAGGAATCTAGATCGACCACTACGACGTCGGTCATCACTTTTCCGGCGTCAGTTGTTCCAGCGAGCTGGTTTTCCTGTGATTCTTGTTCCATGGAGGGTACAAATGTCGAAATTTTAGCGGCCAGGGATACTACCGTGTTTTGTTCATTTGACAAACGCAGGCTGAACAGCACACACCTACTGACTTTCAAAATATTCCCGGTTTGCAGAGCTGCAGCCAATCAAAAACGATACATCTTCTGGATGTCCCGCCCACTAATACCCGAACTCCTGTGAGCCAATTGGAATGGGTATATCTGGTCCATAGTCGTCGTCTTTTTTTTTTTTTTTTTTTAAATAAATTTTATTGAATAAACAAGTTCAAACATTTCAGGCATATTTCACAATTACTATAACAAATGTTGAAACAGCTGTCAAGATATGGAAAAAAAAAAGAAAACAGAAGTAAACAGTGAGGGTCTTACTCGAAGAGTGAGTATAGTTCAAGTAAAGAATAAAGTCTCAGTACATTTTTATTAGACATGAAAGATAAGGATTTCTTGTATAGGTTCAGTTCATTCTTCCATCTGTTGATGTGGGGTTTGACCTTGAGGAATTTGCATCTGTGAATGTAATATTTACGGAGTATAATTAAATTGTTTGCCAAGAAGTCCAAGTTTTTCTCCTTTAGCTGTACTCCGACTTTAATAGACATCCAGTTCAGCTGTTGTAAAGTGATTTGTTTGGTTATCATCCAGCTTCGAAAAGCTAACCAAAACTCTAAAAGATGTTCACACTCAAAGAAAATATGTTCCACAGTTTCAATGTCTCTTTCACAAAATCCACATGTATTATTTTCCCAATTAAATCTTATGTGCAAGAATACTGCCCAAATACCTTTGCCTAACCAAGACTTCAAACTGCCAAAACTAATTCAATGATTTCAGCGGACTTCAGCTTAAAGGTGCTGACAACCGCGCACATTGTTGCATCAGTTTTTTCTATAATTTATAAATTTGGCCGATCCAATATCCAACGCCCCTTTAAGGATCGTTCAACATCTAGCTTACGTCTCTCAGCTTAGACGTCACATGCGGAAGTATCAACATGGAGGAAAGGAAAGAAGCTTCCACGAATTCACTTTTGAAAGATGGTAAAAATACAGTAATGAATTGCAGTGATAATGCATACAGTATTTTAATGTGTTCGTCGACTGTTTTTAAACACGTTATAAGCAGCTGTGTCAAATTTTCGCATTCGCTCCACAGCTCGCTGCTAACTACAAAAGCACTTTTCTGAAATGAACTGCTATCACTTTTCGTAATTTATGTGAAATTCTGCGGAAACGCTCTAAAATACATTTCGTAACGTTACTGCTGTTGATATCATTGGTTTAACCTGTAGCTTAATCTTGTGTCAGAAACTAAAAAACAATCCTTTAAGGTAATGTAGGTGCAGACAGATAGCAGACAGTGCGACCCTTCACTGTTCTCAACCAGTCTATTGAATAAGGTCTGGCTTAACTCACTGACTTAGTTTAAGAGAAGCAGAAAAATCAGACAAAAAGGCGGGAGGGGTCCATCAAAGAGTCAGAAGAGGAATATGCAGGTTTTGTTTTAGTTACAAAACACCACAAACCTGATAGTTGGGGAAAAGTGTTCTGCAATAAGTGTGAGTATACTAATTAATTATAGTATATGCTGCTTTGTTTGCAGAGTGCTATGCTGATTTCCTTGCCGAGGACTTTGATGTGAAGACATACACTGCTCAAGCTATTCACCATGCTGTTATTGCTGAGCAGCTGGCGAAGCTGGCACAGGGTATTAGTCAGCTGGACAAAGAGCTGCACAGCCAGGTACAAATAGTATATAACATATCCACACTGACTCACATGACATCAGGCTAAAGGGTCAACTTTAATTTTTCTCTTTTATCTATTAATGACACAGCTAAGCAGCAGACTTCCAGAATATATTTTTTAGGGAAAAGAGCTAGGTCTTGTCTTTACACAAACACAGTTATTTTATCAAATGCAAAAAATTCATACCTCATGACTGTTGGCCATTTTCTATTGCATGCCATATGGTTTTAGACTGATTTCATACCTCAAAATTTTGTTCATTTCACAGTGGAAATTAAATAGAAACATTAAACACAGTGGAAACCATAATAAGTGCAGATTTATATATAATTATACTTTTCCTTCCAGGTTGTGGCCAGACATGAAGACCTACTATCTCAAGCAACAGGGATAGAGTCTCTTGAAGGTAATGTGCCAAATTTACATAGGCTGCCATTATGACTTTAAGACAAACATTCTCAGAACAACTTAATTGAATTTCACAATGCCACTGGTTTCAGTTCTTTGCATTGCACTACCTAAATCTACTGCAAACACTAGTAACTTGGTTGAGATAAGCAACTTACATAAAATCATGTGATTCCCTGTATTTGAGAAATATTCTTATAATACAATGATGGAAGAATAAGCAGTGACCATTTTGGTAGTATATTCTTGTTAGTGTATCTAGAGATGCACTAAACCAAAATCAGAGAGTTTGCTTCCAAAGTAATTACATCTGTGTGCTATTTAACCAACGGCTGAGCAGCCATTGGTTTGGAGTTGTATAAGAAACTTACTAATGGTCAGTTTATTACCTACATCAGAGGCAGTTGATGCACCCCCTTTTTGGAAATTTTGTGAACCCTGTTATTATTATTTGACTGTAATATATTCTCTTTGTTCAGTTTTCAGATGGAGTTTGTTTGGCTAGGGCATCAAAACTGCTTGGTTGGGTTTTGGAAAATATCAGTGTTTTGGTTAAAATAGACTTCACCTGGCAAAACTGTTTACTCCAACCATTTTTCAAAGAAAAAAAACAAAATGGAACTTAGAAAAATGGTTCTTGCACAACTTTTTGCTCTCTTGTTCGTAAGTCTCAAAGATATGAGGTATAAATATAGAAATTTAATTTAGACCTTGAAAATGGATGAAATTTTTTTTCTCCCTCTGCCTCTCAAGGATTTTTGTAAAATTGCCAAGCAGGAACAGACCTGTTTTTCATAATATACCTCAAGAACTACTGCAGTTCATCGGTTTTACCACAAGAGAGAGCCAGCATTACTCATATAAAGTGAGCCAAAAAACTCACTCCTGAAATTGGTGTCAATGCACAAGAAGGAAAAGACTTGTTTTATGTTTTTTTTAGGGGTCCTTCAAATGATGCAGACAAGGATCAGTGCTCTACAGGCAGCTGTTGATAGGTAAATATGTTTTGCTTTGGTTTAAGCCAGGTCACATGTGTTAAATGTGTGATTGTTATCCAAATTTACTTACTTTCTTTTGGCCTCTAAAACTGCCTTCATGACATCAGGTGGACATCTCAGAATTTACTTGAACTTAATAGTGATTAGAAAAAGACACTTATTATAGGTCCAGATAATGCAAATTTCCTATTCTCAGATTCATGTAGTACACTGTCTTCTTTTGTAAATCCTACATTGTAGAAATCTTGGTGTAATCCTGAATTGCAGCATCAGACGCATTAAGACAAAAGATTTAACTAAAAGATTCAACTGTAAGCAAAAGCCTATGAAACATATTACCACACATACACTTGCTGACTGGACTGTTTGTACTGTTATTGGACATTGACTGTTGGATCTGTAAGAATTCTTTCTCCGGTGTACAGTTAGTATATGCATGTCTTTCCAGGATAAGAGCGAAAATTGTTGACCCATACAACAAGATTGTGGCCAGGATCACTCAGCTTGCCAGACTACAGGTAACTACCCACCTTACACTTCATGACTGGGTTACAGCTCTGATTTTAAAAGGCTAAGAGCTTGTGTAAAATGTAAGCTAAAAAATAATGAAAGTGTTTATGAGCAGGTCAAGTGAATTTTATTTCTATAGTACCAAATCACAACAAAAGTTATCTCAGGATACTTTACATTAGGGATGGCTCGATACCACTTTTTCACACCTGATACCGATACTGCAGCCTTGAGGATCGGCTGATACTGATCCGATACCGATCCAATTCTTTTTGTCACTCTAAAAGTTGTTTTTAATACGTGGATGTAATTTGCTTGATACTGACATCTATCTCAATCACTCTTACAGAGGAAAACTATTACTTGACAAAAGCATCAAATGAAAATCACTCTTAAAGAGGAAAACTATTACTTCACAAAAGTATCAAATGAAAATCACTCTTAGGGCCCTATCGTACACCCGGCGCGAAGGCGCAAAGGCGCGGCGCAATGTCTCATTCCTATCTTACAGCCAGCG
>JAUZTA010000001.1:261988-281110 GCA_034780835.1 Ctenochaetus striatus
TTAATGACATCTGTCATAAGGATTCATTCATGTTCATGACAGGTGTCATGTCATGATTATGACAGTCTTATGAACCCGTATTCAAATAAAGTGTTACCTTCTCTTGTATTAAAGTTGTGGTGGGGCCTCACTAAGTCAATTGATTTAGTTAAGTTATCCTCTGATTCGAAGCTTGCAGTTCAATATTTACCAGTGTCTAGGGGCTAGCATGCCTCAAAACTATGCTTACATATTGTGCTATACACAGTATGTTTAAGACCGAAAACAAAACAAAAACTCAAGAGTACATATCTAATACACAAATACAATGCTCACAATTGCAAATGTAACAGTGCTCACACATTGTTACATGCTGTGCCACATGTAGGAGTACTCAGTGTGTGTAAACCAGACAAAGGGACAATGGAGGTTGACAAGAAACGAGGCTCTGCTGTGTGTAGTTTACTCCCATTCCAAGACTACAGCTGCTGCTACAGCTGCTGCACACATGATCATGGTCAGCTTTGAAATGTACAGCTCTCTGTATGTGTATGTCCATGTGTATGTGTGTACGTACGTACGTGCATGCGTGTGTGCATAAGGCCTAGTGAACATGCATGAATGTGTTTGTGTTATTCTGAGTGTGTAATACTGCCAGTGACTTTACCACTGTTACTTCTGCTTCTGCAGCTAATATACTTAGACCAACATTATTACCATAATATTTGACACACAAATAGTCTTAATTTATTGAAGAAATGTTTCTTTAGAAAATTGTCAACTACTCGAGCATATCTAGGTTATGACAACAGATGTTGAAATGGGATGAATGAAATTATTGCAAAACAAGACTGAAATTATATACAAATAGTGTACTTTGGTTGCAGCTGTGTAACTTTACCTGAGAAAAACTGTTACTGTTACTAAAAATGTGATATAGTCTGTTGAAAGTAAAGGATGTATCAAATAAGTAATATATTTTCAGGCAATCAAGAATTGATAGGAAATGAAAAATAAATGAAGAGATGCAAATACATTAATGGGCATAAGTACATACTTCTCCACAACTGATGGAGCAGGTGGAGATGGTGTTCGTAAGGATTTTAGCAAAGAGGTAAATGCTGCTCAACTCACACTGAAATATCTTCATAATACAAAAAAAGTCGAGCTGCAGCTTCTGTCTTGATTTCATAGTTTGATGAAAAGAAAAACTTCATGTCTCCTGAGGACCCAAACTTAAAAAAATACACCATGAATAGCTATTGACGTTTACATTAATACATAATGTATGAACACCCAAGCACACAAAAAAATAAAACCATGAAGCATACGTTATTACCTGTCCTGTAAATTCCATCTATATTTTGCTCGCACTTTATTTTAAATGCTGAAAATTTTCTCTCCCAAAACTGAAAGTCACAAATGCTTGACCTCAGTAAATCTAGCAGGAAAGCATAAAATGCACAAGCACAATGCTCGCAAACATTTACACACATTAACTGAGACTATAAAGAGTTTTTAAGCAGCATCATTTTGAGTTTGCCTTCATTTCTCACACATATTTGTTCAGAAAATATGTACACATGTATGTACAGCATGTACAAACACATGTTTACTTGCCCATATTTGATTGGCAGCTGCAACACCTGGTGGAAGGTGCAGGGCTAAAATCGGTCAGAACATGTGCTTGGAGTCAACAGCCATGTCAGCAGCTCTCGAGGCTGTACTTGGGTACTGTAGTGTTTGGGATGAAATGCTGTGGTATAGCACGTAATATCCCCTGAAGGTAGCATGAACATGCGCAAAACACTGAAGGGCAACGACTACAAATAGTGATTATTAAAAATTAGTAGATTAGTTGGATTTTAAAACCACAAATGTCAACCTTGTGGTCTTACTGGAGGAAAGAGCAGGGGCTCCCCAAAGAAGGAGTCAAATTTTGCAAAGATCTGTCAGTGGGTTGTTGAAATATTTCAGTCTGACCAAAGAGATTGACTAACCAGCTGACCAGTAGAAATATCAATATTACCATATTTATAGCCATGGTGCTAATGTGGCTAAAGAACACAGGGTAACTCACAAGCTGGTTGATGTCATTTTTCTGTGTTTTTATCATCATCTACGGTTTTGAATTTTCTCAGGCATGTGCAGACAAAAAAAAATCTCACCAGTTGATCTAATTTTAAAATGTATTGTACAAATGTGCTAAGTAGACTCACCTTTTGTTGACCTATCTTTTGTCTGTCTAAGTCCACGTCCCTCACAGGTACTGGCTCTGGAGACCCTGGTGGTCCCTCTCCCACTATGTCCAGCTTGCTGTCAGTGTGGACCTGAGAGGTGGAGGAAGATGAGGCAGGGGAGGAGGGGGGGATAGATGGAGAGGAGGAGGAGGAGGTTGCGCCACGAGGGTGTGCAGGGGAGGAAGATGGAGAAGTGGCAGATGGAGGTGGAGCTGTGATCTCGCTGCGGAGGGTCTCCTGCCGTAGTGTCTCATTTTCTGAGGCTAGTTCCTGTCGCTCACGCCGTACACTAGTGAGTTCCTTGGTGAGGGTATCCAACCGCTGTCTCAGCTGACGAACCTCATCACGTGCACGGTTACGCTCTGCACGAACCTGAAATAAATATACACAAAACAAGATAAAACTTTTATCTCCAAGCCTGTTGGTAATTCTGATAAAATAAATCTTTTAAAAAAACAGTCATGGATATATAGCTTCATTTAAAAAAAAAAAAATCATTGAATTCATAAAAACAAACTGGTGACTCTACTTTTAAGCAAACATTGAAACACTGAAAAAGTTAACATGCTCCCTTATTATTTTAAACTTCATCATGATTAAGTGGCTGCAAGTGTTCACTGTAAGTTTTCAGCCTTGCTTTTTAAAAATCTCCAAGACAGACCAAGTTTTCTGGAAAATGTATTATCCAATGCAAAGTAGTGAAATTAATATTAATGAATTATTATGTTGTTATGATTTTAGTTAAATAATGCAAAATATGATTAATGCAGAGCAACCAGTCTAACAAGAGAAAGAAGAAGAAAAAAGTGATATCAACTTAAAAAAATGCATTTATATATTGATTTTCTAACCCTTCAACAACTCAAAGCAATTTACAAAACAAGTCAGCATTTACCCATTCACACACACAATCACAAACTAACTGCAAGTGGCTTCTTTACACAGTGTCAAACTGATCATCAGGATCTCATACAAACACATTTACACATTTAAGGAGCAGCCACTGAGAGCAATTTGGGGTTCAGTGCATTGACCAAGGAGACTTTGACATGGGGACCTTAGGAGCCATGGATTGCACCACCGACCTGATACGGAGACGACATGGTCTCTGTCCTGAGATATAGCTGCCCCACTAATAAAACTCTGTGCACAGAAAATGAAAGACTTCACTACAGTAATAAAAAAAAAACAACTTAAATTTATCAACCAGAACACCACCTTGCTCCATTTTTCTCTCCAGTTGGCTGTGCAATCCGACCACCACCTCATTGTCTTCTCCATCTGGGCTGCTCTGGCACGAGCCTCTTCCAGCTCCCTGAGTCTAAGCTCCTCCCTGCTCTCCCAGTCAGCCCCAGCTCCTTCACCCATGGCCCCCAGGGATCCCAGCCCATGTCCTCCTAGTCCAGGTGACAGCAGCAGTGGCGGGCTGGAGCTGGGGGTGCCTCCTGTGGGGCTGGGAGTGTGGGTGAGGCTGTCTGGTGAGCGAATCCCTCTGTCAAGTCCCAGACCCAGGCTGCACAGCAGGCCTCCTCCAGATGCTTTACTGCTTTCAGACAGATGTGGGCTCGGGGTGTGGTTCATGATGGAGGTGACTGTGTAGATTAGGATTGCGTGAAGGATGAAGGAGGTGGAGGTTCATAAGCAAGAAGATCAGGAGAGGATCATCCTAATTAGTCACTGATCAGCCTAGAGACAAAAACACAACAACAGTAAGATGTGGAAGTCAGCTATCTGAGGAAAATAAAATTTGCATGCACATCTCTCCCCTTCATGCAGATCCCTTCTTTCATCTCTCCCCTTTGTCTTAAAAATGAAGTGGCCCTGTTAAGGAATTAAAACATATCAAAATATGGTATTCAAAAAATTATAAAAGAAGAATGTAACTTCAGAATACAGGCACAGATACATATACCGCTATAAAAGCCTCTACCGCTCTACACTGGCTGTCCCATTGTTTCCCTACAGAGAGGGCGGCTGCGCATGACTAAGCAGCACTGCTACCCCTGGCGTTGTAAGATCCCCCCCACCCCCCAACCACTGCACTCAAAGATCAAATCATTTGGTGTGGTTTATTTACATTTTCATTTTGTGTATCCTTGCAAAGTACATTTGGGCTGTAACGACTGACATTCCCGTTAGTGGTCTGCTGATTAACTTTAATTTTATCTCCACGAGTGGGGCCAGATTTCAGCTGAGAAATACTAGAGTAAAATACTATCTCTGGCTACAGTGAAGTTGGCCACAATCTCTTTGGGCCAAGAAAAGCTTTACTTCCTCCCTTCTCCTGTTACCAACTCCTCTCCCCCCTCCAGAGGAGGCGGAGGAAGTTCCAGATGAGATTTGGAGCTGTGAGAACAACTCCAGAAGAAAAGGACAGGAAACAAAGCAATTTAAGTATTAGCAGCTGGAGGTTGTAAGTGGAAGGTAAAACCTCTAAAATATGTTTTGCCCATATTGTTTCTGTGTCAGCTAAAGCAGAATGTTGACAGGTGTATCTTGCATCTAAAAAATCTAGGCACAGTAAACTTAGCCTTCACTTTTCTATCACAATTTTGAAGCAGTATTTAGAGCCAATGTATCCTACAATTCCCAAGAGTCCATTACACTACTGTCCAGTTGCTGACATAAAGTCTGCTTAAGCACAGCCAGTATCAGAAGGCAACTAAAAGCTAAAGTTGATGACAGTACCTATAACTTCTTGCAAGAACAAGGTAAGAAACAACTGGGGGCTGTTGTTCACACTATGTATGTACCTACGAAACTGTAACTATATACTGCTGTTTCCAGTTCAAGGTGACGTAATTCTGTGTCTGTAGTTAAACTGGATGTAGAGATGGACCAACACCTAGCTAACCACCTACCACCTACAAAGAAAGCTTCTACATCTACCTCTGAAAAATGGAAAATGGACCAGCTTGATGTCTAATGTTGAACTTTCACTCCCAAACATAGTTATGAACCACTAAAAGTTATTAATGATTTTGTTATCTAAAATAAGGTCACTGTCAGTAAATAAGAAAGCATTAATGATTCCCTTATGTTAAAGACCCTTTACTGCCATTTATTTGATCCCTGAAATATCCTTTTTGACAATAAATATTACATATAATGATATTTAAAAAAAAAAAATTAAATTGCTTAAATGTCACACCACACCTTTGGCCTTATTTAGTATGCACTTTTCTATGAAAATTCATGAGATCTCTTACATGACCATACCTACAGTCAGCAACCACTTCCCTCCAACACTGCCTCATCTTCAACTCTCCACATTGCTTCTGATGAAGAAGGAGAAGCTCATGGTACACAGTTGCTCATGATTAGATGTATTAGAACGGTAATGTGTTCTATGCATCATTCTTCACAACTTAGAATGCAACTGTAAAAGATATATCAGTTGTCAGCTGCTAATGATGTTACTGAGATCAGTGTAGCGTTAGCTTCTTCTCTGTTTGACCACAGTTCCTTTCACTGTAGTGACATACATTGCAATTATTCTTTACCATCTACTGTATTGAAAATCACTTTAAACATAATCTTATGAAACAAACTACATGAAGTAGTTTTTGACCTTAATGTACAGGACTGGTTGCTTTGAGTAAAAATGTTTTCATTAATAAACTAAACAAAAACATCTCTCAGTCTGTCAAAGATGAAAACACCAATCTAGGCCAACATATACAAATGCAAGCTTTTTCCCACAATTTACTGTGAATTGTCAAAGCCAAAACAAAACCGTAAACCTTAACAAAATAATGTTTACTACACTAAACATTTATTCTTTTTTTTTCAAGGAAATCAACAACACATCTTTGAAAAGAGCAATTACCTCGAAATGAGCACTGGTAATTATGACAGTATTGATACTACTGCAATAAGACTTACATTGAATGAAGGTCAGTAAAACCGTCCTTGCTGAATTTGTCGCTCAGCTATTAGTGTCTTAGTTTCCCTAACCCCTCTAATCTTCTGAGAAACTTCTATATTTTATGTTTTTTGTCTTGAAATGTGTCATACCTTTAAACTCCCAACCATGCTAAAAAGTGACTTTGTTACTCTTTTGTTGTATGCACGTTGCATGCCATGCCGCTAGGGGGCTCTGTTACTCCCATAGCGCCGTGGATGGTTCGTTGAAGAAACGGGGTTATGGGAGGTTATCACAGTGAGTTGAACATGGCAGTGGCTAAATAAATGTTTCGGTACAAAACGTGGAGTTATCTTTCATACTAACATTGGTAGCAGAGGATGGTTAGTAACTACAGAGTTCCGCCAACGTTTGAAGAGGGAAAACCCTATGAAAGCTGGAAGAATGAAGTCAACATGTGGACAAGAGTTACCGATTTGGAGAAGAAGAAGCAAGCTCTCGCCGTCGCCCTGGCGCTATCAGGGAGAGCGCGGGATACGGCGATGGAAATTCCGGTAGACGATCTAAATAAAGATACTGGAATGGTGACTTTGTTAGCTAAACTGGATGATTTGTTCCTAAAAAAGAGGAAAATGACAGGATCTACGAAGCTTACTCTGATTTTGACCGGATTATAAAATAAGTGAACATGTCCATGGCGGACTATATTATTGATTTCGAACAGCGCTACTCACGAATGAAAAAGTTCAACATGGAACTACCTGACGCAGTTCTAGCATTTAAGCTGCTGGACACTGCGTGTTTGGATGTGACGGACAGACAGTTGGCGCTAACGGCGTGCACAGACCTAACATTTGCCTCAATGAAGTCTGCTTTGAAGAGAATATTTGGCGGAAAAACGAGTGCGGCAGCGGAAGGCATTAGCCGGGAGTCAGTGTTTGTGACGGAGCAGTGACGGCAAAAAGGCAAGTCCTGGCAGCAAGGCACTCGGCAGAAAACTCCACAGCCCGGTACAAACCCGCTGGATAAATATGGACGACGATCGAAATGTGCAGTGTGCCAAAGCACGTTTCACTGGGCCAAAGATTGTCCGCACAGAGGTGAGAGTGTTGAAATAACTGAAGACAAAACAGACGTGGAAGAGTGTAATATTACTCTGTACGCTAAAGAATCGGCAACAGATGCAGAGATATTCATGACCGAATGTTTTGGCTCAGCTATAATAGACACTGCATGCACGAGGACGGTGTGTGGACAAGAGTGGCTAGACAACTACTGTACTGTGTTATGAGAGAAAAGTGTGAAGACGATGAAAAAAACAGAAACACAAAGTCACAGGCCCTTCAAGTTTGGAGATGGAAAAGTAGTCTACTCAGTGAAAAGAGTCAAGATTCCTGCTAAGATTGGCAACACAAAGTGTAATATAGAAACGGAAGTGGTACCTGCTGACATTCCCCTGCTTTTGAGTAAAACATGGCTAAAAAGGGCAGGGACAGTTCTGGACATGGAAAATGACAGTGCAGTGATGTTCAACCAGCCTGTCACACTGGACTTTACTAGCTCTGGGCATTACTGTGTCAACATTGTGGACAGTGAGGGTAAGTGTCCTACAACTAACTCTGATCAGATATTAGCTACTGTTGAGGAAGAAATACTGACAACCATAGACAAAATGAAGACAAGTGAAAAAATTAAAGTTTTAGAGAAACTTCATAAACAGTTTGGGCATGCCTCTGCTGACAAACTACAGAGACTTTTGAATAGCTCTGGCAACAAAGACACAGAATGCACCAACCTGTTGCCGAGGGTGATAAACCAATGTGAAGTGTGTCAGAAATACTGTAAAACCAAACCAAAACCTGCTGTCGGCTTACCACTGGCATCAACATATAATGAAACAGTTGCTGTAGATCTGCACGAGCTAGAGCCAGGAGTGTGGTACCTACATATTATTGACCAGTTCACTCGTTTTAGTGCTGGTAGTGTCCTGACCACCAAGAGGTCTTCTGAAATAGTCAAACATTTTATCCATGACTGGATCAGTGTGCATGGCCCACCACAAAAGCTATTCAGTGACAATGGTGGTGAGTTTAATAATGAAGAAGTGAGAGACATGGCTGAGAACTTTAATATTGAAGTAAAGACAACACCTGCCTACAGCCCCTGGAGCAATGGACTGTTGGAGCGTCATAATCAAACCTTGACTGAGATCATAATGAAGGTGAAAGCTAGTACTCGATGTGACTGGAGCACAGCCATGGACTGGGCCCTGATGGCAAAGAACTGTATGCAAAGTGTCCATGGATGCAGTCCACATCAGCTGGTGTTCGGGCAAAATCCAAACCTGCCCTCTGTGTTAATTGACAAAGCACCAGCTCTAGAGGGCACCACCAAAAGCGAATGGGTTGCCAAGCACATTTCAGCCCTGCATGCTGCAAGAAAGGCTTTTACAGAAGCAGAATGTTCAGAGAGGATACGCAGAGCACTAAAGAAACAGCTGCGGCCCATCAACGAGCGATATGAACCCGGAGACAAAGTCTTCTACAAACGAGTGGACAGTCCAGAATGGAAAGGGCCTGGAGTGGTCATTGGCCAGGATGGTGCAGTTGTTTTTGTCAGGCATGGAAGCACCTGTGTCAGGGTGCACCAACTGAGGCTAAGAAAAGTTACTCATGAACATGAAGAGCCTCAGATTACCTGTGATAAAGACAATAATGAAGGACAATGTACAGTTGACATCAGTGAAGAGGAAGAAGAGACAAATGTTCAAAACACAGAGAATGATACTTTGCCCACTCTTGAAAATGGAGAAGCAGATGGACCTGACACAAGAAACATCAACATAAAGACTGGTCAAGTTGTGTCATTCAAAAATCCAGGAAGTGGTGTTTCACAAACAGCAAGAGTGTTAGGACGTGCTGGCAAGGCAAGTGGAAAATATAAGAACTGGTATAATTTGGAGCTACTTGAGCCTGTGGAGGTGGCAGGTAACAGTGAATCAGCTGATTTGTCCCAGTCGATCTTCGTGTCCAGTCAGATGATATGGATACACATGAGGATGTTTTTGTGACTACAGACGTGTCATTTGATGAAGCAAAGGAAAACGAAATAAAATGTTGGAAACAGAACGAAGTGTTTGAGGAAGTTGAGGACAAAGGACAAAAGTGCATCTCCACTCGTTGGGTGTGTACTCTGAAAGAGACTGAAAATGGACTAGTTCCAAAAGCAAGGCTTGCTGCACGAGGATTTGAGGAACTACAAGTTTCTGAGCTACAAAAGGACTCACCAACATGTGCCTCAGAGTCACTGAGACTCCTAGTGGCAGTGATATGTCAAAGACAATGGGAACTTCACTCAATGGACATAAAATCTGCCTTCTTACAAGGCATGGAACTGTCCAGAGACATTTTTGTCAAACCACCACCAGAGGCCAATAGCACAGGGACATTTTGGAAACTGAGAAAATGTGTGTATGGTTTAGCTGATGCCTCCCTGTATTGGTACAACAGAGTGAAAAACATCATGATTGAAGCAGGAGGTATTGTGTCTAAGGTTGATCCTGCAGTTTTCTACTGGCTTGATGAGGATAAAAGTGTAACTGGTGTACTTGCTTGTCATGTAGACGATTTCATATGGGGTGGATCTCACATGTTTTCAGAGTCAGTCATACCTCACCTTAGATCAAAGTTCAGTGTCGGTCGTGAAGCTCACAGTAGCTTTTCCTATGTTGGGGTGGATTTTGTTACTTTGGGCAACAAGGTACAAATACACCAAGAGACATACATTCAAGACCTGCAGCCCATACATCTTACACCTTCACGAGCAGCAGAGTCGTCTTCACCCCTCACTGAAGAGGAGAGAGAGCAGCTCAGGTCAAAGATAGGCCAACTTCTGTGGGTTGCGAGACAGAGCAGGCCTGATGTGATGTTTGATGCAAGTAATTTGGCGTCTAGTCTCAAACAGGCTACTGTACAGACCATCAGTGAAGCAAACAGAGTTGTTTGTAAGCTCAAGGCCAAGTTGGTTAAGTTAAAATTTCAACACCTTGGGAAAGGCAGTCAGTTAAAGCTGGTCACATTCACTGATGCATCTTTTGCAAATCTTTCAGATGGGGGGACTCAAGGTGGGCACCTCATTGTTTTGATGAGTGAAAATGGGCAGTTCTCTCCCGTTTCATGGCAGTCAAAGAGAATTAAGAGAATTGTCAGAAGCACACTTGCGGGTGAAACACTGGCTATGTCTGTTGATAATGCCATTTTTCTGTCAACACTGTTCTCTGAACTTAATGCTGGTAACACTACTCATCCTGTACCAATAATCTGTGTCACTGATAACTTCTCTCTTGTCGATGCACTTAAGTCAACTAAGTTGGTTGCTGAGAAAAGACTGCGCTTGGAAATCAGTTCGATTAAAGAACTGATTCAAATGAAGAAGGTTCATCAAGTGTTGTGGTCTGAAACAAAAGACCAACTTGCAGACTGTCTAACAAAAAAGGGAGCATCCTCAACCTTGCTGCTGAAGGCTCTCTATGAAGGACGTTGGACTGTCTAACTCACACAAAAAGGAGCATCCTCAATCTTGCTACTAAAGACTCTATGAAGGATGCTGGACAGACTGTTAAATGAACTTGTTTTTTTGAGTTGTTCCACACTCACCTTAACCTTTGATGTTATACTGTTCAAATCAAATGTTTACTGGCAGTTTAGCTAAGGCACTATAATATGCATTATCATTTTTCTTTTAAGAAGAGAGCGAGATTGTTACTCTTTTGTTGTATGCACGTTGCATGCCATGCCGCTAGGGGGCTCTGTTACTCCCATAGCGCCGTGGATGGTTCGTTGAAGAAACGGGGTTACGGGAGGTTATCACAGTGAGTTGAACATGGCAGTGGCTAAATAAATGTTTCGGTACAAAACGTGGAGTTATCTTTCATACTAACAACTTACAGTAGCACATGTGGACAGTGCATCAATTTTTTTTCTAGGACTTTTTCAAAGGAATCATGAACTTTTGAATTCGGTTTTGGTTCCTGGACGGTAGTTTCAAACCTTATAGTCTTAATATTGACCCAAAGGGAAAACAAAAGAAGAAGAAATCTCTAACACAACTCTTTCAACTGTACTGCAAAACATGATAAAAAATACATGTTTGCGTTTTAGAAGGCTATAAAATCTCAATATTAGAATGCAATGAAATTCGGTAGTCACAGTAACAGCATGACTTAAGTGAGTACCACTTAATTTAGAAAACTAATATTTAAAGTGAAGGAAAATGTTCCTTTTCCTCTGTTATTGTCCTTTAGTTTTCTTCTTTCTCCTTCCTGACCCAACCTCTATGTGAGCCCCACCCTTTGTTTTAACAGGGGCCATAAATGCACTGCCAGCCAGTCTGTCCAGCAACAGAATAATAAGTTCTTTGACAGAACATCTGCCCTTCTAATCTTAAACTTTATGGCTGAAACTTCAACCAGTGGTCAGCTTTGACTCACGCATGATTTAAATTTACACACAATTCATGACACCATCCTTGACCCTGTGTTGGCGACTAGTGTTATAGTATCCCTAATCCCACCCCCACAGCTATTATTCATTTCAAGTGTTAATGAAAAATGTCTGCTTCCCTTGCTGAAATGAGCAGCAATCAGGATCTGATCAGAGAATCACTGCCAACACAAAAACAAACACAAATCATGGGCAAAAGAAGAGTTGTGTGTTTACACTCTTTACTTATCTAAGTATAATGATAAAAAGGTATAGCATGAAGGTACAAAGGATTTCTCTTTAATGCTTGCCAACATTTCTGTGTGTACACCCAAATGTGTGTTGCAGTGAGTCAGCATGTGTGCTCTATTTTCTAAATGAGAACCAGTTCTCTGGCTCAGTGAGGCTGGTCAGGCCTGGAAGGTTCAATCACACAATCAAAGAAAATAAGAATCATGCTGGTAACTGACTTGTAGGCTCCATTCACTAGACACAATCAGTACTGTGAATCAGTGCTCATAATTTCACTGATTTCTCTATTTACCATAACAAGCATGTGACTTGGCGAGCACAAACCTTTGAAAGCTATTGTTGAAATTGCACAAATAAATGGCTGTCACTAGGTAACAAGGCTCCCCATCACATTTTGGCGTAGATTAAAGATGCCTCAAGACCAAGACCTCAGCAGCTATTGAATATACTTCCATAACGGTTTTGGCGCTGAAATTTATAGCACCCAGAAAATAAGTCACAGGATTCTGGATTCTGGAACCAAACAATTTTTCTCCAGTACAGCACCACACAGTATCCATCAAATATTTTGAGCTATCTTGCCTTCATCAGGGTGTTACTTCAGAGCCTTTTCCAGTTTCCTTACACACAGTGTGACTGAAGTTATAGCAGGTCTGAATTCATCCTGAGCAGGCTCTAAGACTTCTCAGATTTGGACCGGCACATATTTGATTGTATCACAACCCCATGACATCTGTTCTATTACCTTTTTTCACAATGAAGCTATTTATAAATGGCTTGTTTAGCTATTTAGTGTGCCAAAAAAGTGCTTGTTAGACTATTTATAAGTGAGAAAGAGAAAGAAAGCGAGTGAGAATTTTAGCAATTGTGGTTCAAACTAGGACTGTGCAACAAGAAAGAAATTGCAAAATTTCTGTTACAATTACTGTAAGACCCACAGCTCAACAGGTGGGCATTTCTGCTGTGATTTGGTGAAATAAGTACAAATAAATCTAGAGGAATGTGTGTAAGCGTAGCACTGTCAGTAGTACATTATCACAGCAAATGAGCTCCAGAAACTGGGACAGATGAACAGGTTTACAAACTAGACATCACAGACGAGCTTAAATTGCCTTATTCGCCTACTTTACTCCGTCATTCTTTTAAAACTATTTAAATCTGAGGTCTTAACAAGAAAAATTCCATCTTAGGAGTTGTGATACTTCAACACAGGTTCACCAATCTGACAACTACATCATTCCAGCATGATACTGTAATGAGAAGGCCTTTCAACAGGCCTTTTCTAGTTTTTTTCCCTTTCCTTTATTATTTTCTGAATGCTCCCATATTATTTATTTTATCTTGATTGCTGTCTTATTTATTTTATTTCATTTTAATGATTTTTTTAAATTTGTATATTTATTTTTTATATTTGTATGTATAAGAGTAATTCTTTATAAGATCATTACTTAATTATTTAATGGTACGGTAATATTGTTGTAGAGATGGGGCTCTGTTGAGCAGAAGGGGGGGGTAGGGTTATATTGTGCTCATGCAATTCTATCTGTGAACTGTTATTCTGTATGATTTTAATATGCCAATATAAATATTTTGAGCAAAAAAGAAAAGTTGATGTAACAAAGTGGTTAACATGCACCTGTCCGCACTTTTTTGGAATGTGTTGTAGTCATCAAATTCAGAATGAGTGTATATTTAAAAAAACACACCCAAAAACAATAAATTTAATCAGTTTAAGTATTAAATACTTGGTCCTTATACTGTATTCAATTGAATATAGACCAAAAAGGACTTGCAAATCTATGTTTTCTGTTCTTATCTACATTTTACACAGCCCCAACTTATCTGGAATTGGGTTTTTTTAAAAAGTATAATTGCCCATTCTTTATTTCTGACTGAGAACATATCTAAATTCTAACTGAAAACAAATTACCTTCAGGTGCTTGCAGCTGAGGAGCAGGAGGCATGCCTGCAGCAGCCAACAGGGATTGGCCAGCGTCCTCGGCCTATGTCATCAGAGGAAGGACCTCATGCTTCTGTCAAGAACTCCAAGAATAGCTCCCAGCTGCCCACCTACAACACCGATGACAGGTATCAAGTATCTTTAAAATCTTTAACATTGCAGCGCTGTATTGTCGTGTAAATATTGTCAAAAAGAAAACTAAGTTGTATCCAGACACTTAACATATAGAGCTGGTGCAGGCTGCATTCTATAATTTAAACAGACCCAACAAATCAAAGCAATTCTCGCATGTTCAAGCATCTGGCAACAGTGGCAAGGAAAAATGTACTTTTAACAGACAGAAACCTCAGGACATAAGCCTGGTTCAGGGGTGGGTGCCGTCTAAAGTGACTGGTTGGTTTGAATGAGTGAGAGAGGGAGAGTTAGGGGGAAAAAAGAGACTCAGACAGACAGAGATTCACCCTAACTGCACAACATGAAAATTGTAATGAAAGTACATAATAATTTGTAAAATATATAAAGGGGGCAATAATAATAATAATAATATTAATAACAATAATAATAATAGCCATTGTTTTTTGTTATTATTATTATTAGTAGTAGTACTAGTAGTTGTAGTTTATTTTTTAAATTAATGGTTAATATGCTACTCAAAAAAATATCTTCAATTTAAAGAATCAAATGTAGAAGTTCAGATGTACAGTCTGTCTGTTATACCAGCAAGTGAAGTAAAGCTTCACAGCCAGTTCTCTGTCCAGATAGAAGTGGTGAGTAATATGTCACAAGTGTCATGATTCTTCAACTTTTTGTTGAAGAATCAGTTTCTCACTCAGTGTCCTCCACTGTTTGACCCGGAAGTTGTTAAGCAGTGTCATTCTCCATTATGTTAAACAGTTTGTGTAGCATCCTCCTCTCCACCGCCAAAGACAAGGTCCTCTAGAAAAGACTTAGTGGCTCTCCTGATCATTTATTTTCCATGTTGACAGTGTCACTGGCTCTAGCTTTGCCTTTGTTTTTAGCAGTGAGAATGTTGCACACAAAAGACATCTGCAACATCTTGCTGTACTCTAAAGGACTCAAGCTTCCTTCATTAGTAAGGTCTGCTATGTTCACTTTTGCAGATAATGTCAGTGTAGTGATTCTGATCTACTCTGTTGTGCAGGTTAAGTCCAGGATATCTGTTTACCTTTGACAACTCCTCTTCCTCTCCAAGAATTGAAATGAGCTCACAAAGTTCTCACTTGGCTTTTTGAAATTTATTACCATCTACTTTGTCCAACATTCAGTAGCAGACTGTTCCTTGTACACATTCATCAAGTCTCTGTACTTTTCCCCTCCATAGTTGGTATGAGTTTCACTGGCAGTCCTCTGACAACACATGCAGATTATAGTACTCGTGGTTCAAAGTTTGATGTTCAGGTTGAAGGGAAAAGGTATAAGACTGTTCCCTTTGACACTACTTCACACCACACAGAGCCTTATAGCTACACAGACTTTGGTCTGTCTGACAGTACAACAGTAATTTAGTGGTCCTTTGTGTGTGTGTGTGTGTGTGTGTGTGTGTGTGTGTGTGTGTGTGTGTGTGTGTGTGTGTGTGTGTGTGTGTGTGTGTGCGTGCGTGTGTGTGTGCGCGTGTGTGTGTGCGTGTGCGTGTGCGTGCATGTACCCTTGCAACTTGACAGTCTCTCTGAAGCAGATTGTGTTGAAGGCATTGGAGAAATCAAACAACATGATCCAGACAATGCCAGCCACTTCATCCAGTTGAGAGTATGCTCACTATAGTGGGTATATGATGTTATTGTCAGCTCCAGCCCGAATGCATGAGCAAACTTCAGAGGGTTCAGAGATGTGTTTACAAGAGGTCCGTGGTCAGCCAAGACCACCTTCTCTGTTGCATTACTGAAATGCGGAAATAATCCTGCCTTCTCTTGGATGGCCTTTGATTTGAAACACATACCAAAACAGCTGATTTTCATTAATGGAGGCTTATAAGTGCTTTCAGAAAATTAGAAGCAGTGAGAATTTAAACAGATATAAAAGTAGTATGTATGTCAAAAACAGTGACTTAGAGAAGCAGAGTGATAAGTATGACATGGTTTTTGTTCCACTTATAGAATTAGTGTCATGGAAAATTGGGTTTGTGATGATTTTACTTAAGACAACAATTAAACACATGGTGGATATGTCTTGTTTGTATTAATGGCAAATTTAAACAGGATCAGACCAGAAAAATTGAATACATCTTACTCACATATGGAAAAATACAGTATATTATACAGTATACTAAAAGCATAAAACTAAAAATATCAGAAAAATAGTTTCCAATAAAAGCTTCTTCTTATATGAAGACCTGGTTCTCTCTGCAGTTGAGGTAAATAAACTCCAGGCTAGTCTTTTAGAATTTAGTGTAATTACTCATTTTATAATTTATTTATACTCATACCATTGCCCCTTTTCACTATTTTCCTCAGGTCTTGTAGAATGCCAGCAGCTTCAGGTCGGCTTCAGATGACAGCCCAAAGCAGAGATGAGGCCTCACAGCCCATTAATCAACTCTCTGATGACCCTCATTTCTCCAGTAATTCTTCCTGCTCTGTGAGCTTGAGCGGTTCGTCCAACAGCCCTAGCCCCTCCTCCTTAGGAAAGGTATTGACTGTCTATCCAGCTCTGTTGAACCTCTTTGACCAATGAAAGTCCTTATGAGAATAATCTTTGTGCGTTCCCACTCTCAGTAGTTTTGTCACAACATGACTTTTTCATTACCCACAGAGTAGGTCAACTGCTGACTTCGGAGGGAGAGGGTTGTGTTATGCTGGTGGTGGCTAATGTAGCCTGGAGCTTCTAGTTCCAAGCAGAGGTTTTTAATTTCCCTTTTTAATTTTTTAGCTTGCAGTCCCTAACAAGTTTAATACAATTTCATGCTTTGGAGACATTTTAGGTGTGTTTCCACCTAACACTATCTGCATTTTGCCCTTTGAACTGTTAGAACCCCCTAAAAAATGTACATGAGCTACGGATCTGTTTTGCATTTCAACACAGACAGTGCTCCTATGTAACACAGTTTTCACCAGGGTCCCAGGTATTACCCCCCTCACTTCTCCAGCAGCTGGGAAACAACAGTTGAGACTTTTCCTGGTCTTGAGAACTAAACTGACACACTTTTTACTTTTACTTTATGTTACCTCTAATATTGCTGAATTACTGCTTACCATTTCCTTTGCTTTGCTTTGCATTCACCGACACTTCTCTGACACTCTCGCTCTCTTTCTCTCTCTGTCTCTCTCTAATAAATACAGACTCACTACTATTTAACATTTTGTATTCATTCTTCTTGGTATGTGGCTGTTTACTACAACAATGGGCAGGCTTTTTGAGAAAACAGATCTGAATGGTTCTGTTGGTGCTACTAACATCTTCAGACAATGACAATGCTATAATAAACATTTCAATCTGCAACAAACTATTTAACTGATCTGGGCTGCTTGGAAACAGGCTGTAAATGTTTTATATAGCATCTATTAATACAGTTTAAATTCCAAGTGATCATGTACACTGTCAATATTAGCTGGTATCTTCCTACAGTATCACCTGAATTTCTTATTTAGATTAACCGCTTCGTCAGCAGGCTGTAAACAGCTGTCCTACTGCAATTACTGATTTAAACAGGAAAATGTTAGTTTGGGTGACAATGCTGTGGTTTATTTTCTGTTGGGTCTGATTTAGCCCGGAGGTGCTGGTAACCCTTAATTTTTTTGAGTGGCCATTTATATTTTTTAGTCTTAATACTGACTATTTTGTCAACAGAAAACTTAACTTAAAGACATAATATTTTTGTCAATTTCATCTCCTTCTTCCCAGCAGGCCTCAAAACCAGTGTCTAAGCTCTTTCCATCAGTGCGATACTTCATCATGAAAAGCAGCAATATCAGGAACATAGAAATTTCTCAGCAGAAAGGAATCTGGTCCACCACTCCAAGCAATGAGGCCAAGCTCAATAAAGCCTTCCTGGAGAACAACCTCATCATCCTAGTCTTTTCTGTTCAGGGCTCTGGACACTTTCAGGTAATGCTCTAATACAGGGTATGAATATGCTAGAATTTGACCAAACTGTAATAGTACAATATAAACAATGATTCAAAAATTTAATAAAATAAAGTATTTTGTTTGTTTCACAGGGCTATGCTCGCATGGCATCAGTCATCAGTAGGGAGAGCTGTCAGGACTGGGACCTCATGGGACTAGGAGGGGTTTTCAGCGTAGAATGGATCCACAAAGAGAGTCTTCCTTTTCACTGCACCCAGCACATCCTCAACCAATGGAACGAAAACAAGAAGGTCCAGATTAGCAGGGATGGACAGGTGAGAGGAATGAACACACAGGGTGCAACCAAGTCTGTTTTACTTGATGATAAAATCATTTACACTCTTACAGGCCCTCAGCATTTATCAGAAAGACAGATTTATCAAGGAACACAGTCAACAGCTGATGTCTATACCAACTGTCACTGTCCTGCCCCTCGCTGCCTTAACTGCCCAACTTCATTCCTGTTCAGAACTGCTTGCCGTCTGACATGATCACTTTCAGAAGTAAACAAAATCCCATGGGTTAGGATTAGGGTCTTTTTCTTTTGCATGCAGAGTTCTCTTCTAAGCTCTCTTAATAGCTGCTGCTTGACATTTTAAGAGCTGAACATAAAGAACATATTGGGTCTGTGACTACCCATTAACTAAGGTTTTGAGGAGGTCTAAGTACATCATAAGCTTTCAGAGCATGAAATAACTCTTTTTTTCTACACTTTCTCTACTCATCCACTGGCCCTGCTTTGCTGCAAGACTACTCTTGCTTATGTTTCAGCCTCCTCTTGTCTCTAAATCTCATCTACAACCAGTTTCCTCTTTTGCCTGTCTTTAGCTTTGTAGCTTTGAAATAGGTCTATTTACATTGTTAGTGATCTCATTGTGGTAGCAGACCAAACTGCAGGCATCACAGTTGCTTTCATGTTAACCAGTGAAATAACTGCATTTCTACTTTTTCCAATCTCTGTCTCCTTGCAGGAGTTAGAGCCCCATGCAGGCAACCAGCTGCTGTTATTGTGGGGGAGAAACTCTGGAGATCAAATTCAATAAAAGGTAGCAACAGATTACATCCATAACTTTTCTTACTAAGTATTGTTCTTTTCAGTCCCTCCAGGATTTCAAGGGCGTTTTTCAAGATTGTTGCGGCCTAAAATGCCTGAATTCGCGGCAGCTTTTCTAAAAAATTGCGATGCAAGTTGCGATGTTTTAAGCGTATTTGTTGCGATGAAATTGCGGGAGACAGTGAAAATTGCTAAAAAGTTGCATTTTT
>JAUZTA010000001.1:286657-296805 GCA_034780835.1 Ctenochaetus striatus
ATGGGGTCAGTAGTGAGCCCGGTTGACAGCTGCACAGTCAAAACAGTAGAAGAAGAAGGAGTAAGCGTCAACAACGGCCAATGAGAAAAAAATCGACCGCGCGTGACATTTGTTTACAACTTTGGACCGCAAGACACTTTTGCCTTGTGAACACAAACAAACCAAGTGGCAACCGCTACAATTGTATCGTTTTTGCCCCGGAATCGGAACAAAGCAAACGAGCCACAGGTATGAATACACCCTAAGACTGCCACTGGGCCACAACTGCTGTCTGCATGCTCTTTACCTTTTGCTATCCCACACGATACAGAACATTTTTCCCATATGACACAATGATAATGCATCCAGCCAACCCTTTCTGCATTGATACAACAGAGATGGTAAAATAAGACTCGCTATACAAGAATAACCTAACACTCATCGAACTAATCTTTCGTTTAAGGTTCATTTACTTCTGGTGAAAATTTTACTTTGACATTGTTAAATTATTGTGTTGTGTTGCAGAAAACTCTGCGTGACGGACACTTCAAGGCCCTGCAGGGGAAGCTTGAGCTATTGGAGAGGCTGTGCAGAGCCCTGCAGAAGGAAAGGAATGACCTCAACAACCGACTCAGTCTCCTTCAGGAGCAGGAAGACAAAGGGACCACAGGGCCTCCTGACACCCAGCCACTGGAGCCTTCAGCTAGGGATGAAGACAGGGAGGAGGAGCAGGAGGAGGATGAAGATGAGGAGCTGGAGGAGGAGCAGGAGAAGGAGGAGGCAGATGAGGAGAGCTTGCAACAGGGCAACGGGCTGGAGACAGACGGCATTCACCAATCCCCAGGACAACCTGAAATGGATTCTATACTGGATGCTACTGATAAAGCCACTACTGCTGTGAAAACAACCAGCCAGCCTGCAGAAACACCAGTCACACAGCAGGATTGAACAAGCCTACATGATCTTTGTGTGTAGGTGAGAAGGGTGTAATTGGAGGGCTCCACACAACTCCAGCCTAGTTCCAGAACTAGCCAGAAAAAACATCTTCAACTGAGACAGAAATGTGTTTTCTTTTTTAAATCTAGACTTGCCTCTCAAGGTCTCCCAACAAAAACTGAACCCAATGTCTTCTTTTTGTGCAATAATTTGACATGATCAAAATAATTGTATCAAGGATTCTACTCTAGTACTTCGCCCATGTTTACATTGGTTGTAATAATTGGCTTTGTGGCGAGCACTTCCTGCTCCCTGTTTTCTACCATCACTGTATTTTCATTGGGAATGTCCATGCAGTGAAACTGAGGATTTTCAAAGTCAAATTGGAGTTATTTCTGTCTTCACATGTTCTCGCCCTGTATTGTCATCCATGTCATTAGAAATGCCAGTTTATTTAAAATCAGAACTGGGTTTATAAGGTGCATACTGTCATAGGTCACTTTTTATTAATACAGCTTTACAATAAGACTGTCCTCCTAAAAGCTAAAAGAGGAGTTCAGTTTATTTGAAATTTATATTGGCCACTGGGTGTTGAAAATTTACTTTTACATCATATCAAAACATGAATAAGGTTTAAGGTTTTTATTTTCTTAATTAGAGCGCGACATGTCACAGCTAAATTAAACTGCATGTCCTTGTGAAACAGGTGGTGCTGGTTTCCAGCCTGATAACTGAGTTGCTACTTGTGGGACTGTTTTTACCTACAACAAGCTAACTAGCTGGGAATACAGTAACATTATCCACCCACCAATGGCCCACCAAGCTGGTGAGTTAATTGCCAGTAAACCAGCAATGTAATAGGGCTGTAAATTTTTTTTATCCGAAAAGGTTTATTATCGGACCTGTAATCTATCTGAATTCAACATAAGCATGACAAGCTGTGCCTTACAGTCTGTTTCAAAAATATACTGTCACATACGCATTCTAAATAAACTGTCACTGTTATCCATTGTCAATAGACCAACCTAACATAATGATAATGTGTGGAAGCATTTCAGATCTTTGGATTGAGCACCAAGGATGAAAAATAGTGGAAAAATGGAATGCTGACTTGAAAAATGTATTAGCTTGTTGCAGAAGTAAGGTAGACGAGGCTCCACCAGTGATTGACTCTGCAGCATAGTTAAGGATCAGTCTAATTCAGTTTCCTTCAAATTAACTCAATTTTTATTTATTTTTTGCAAGTATTTTATTTCAATTTTCAATTATGGGATAGTTTACATTTGCTTAAACTCAACTCTTGGATTTAGGGACGGTTCTACTAGCTACTTGGGTTGTGGACAAAAAGTTAACACAATGTACTAATGAGACATATTGGTAACATCTGCTCCTGTAAACCACATCTTTTTTGAGAGCAGTATGTCATCCAACAAAGCAGGGATGTTTAAAAAGTGTGGTATCACAGAGTAAATATGATAGCTTCCTCTATTTGGACTCTCAAAGGTCATCACCATCAGCAGTGCAAATTTCCATGAACAAATTCAGTAAAATAAAAGTCTTACTAAAACAGCTCTGCTTTTGGAAATGCCAGTCCACCTGGGCTTTATATTTGATCAAAACCAGCTTAAGAACTAGCCACTAAATGACAGGGTATCAACAATTTCAGAGTAACCTTCCCTTAGTTGAATGGTGGTGTTTGGTAGGTAAATCATAAGTCTGTAAGCTAACCACATAGCTTCAAAAAACAATTTTCTCAGTATGCTTGTTAACTTATCAGATCTCTTAAAAGGGCTGAAGTGGCAGCACCTGCATTGGTATCTTCAAAAAGTCTGGAACTCATCTATGTTCTGCGAGATCTACAAATCACTACTTTCTGGCTTTATTGGGTCATGGAGACGTGGAGCTTTAGCAGGTATGAAATTTATAGCACATCGTCATACGGAATCCTGAGAAGACAAAGAATTAATGGGTAGCTGCAGTACTGTTGCAATCTTAGTAGCCTTTAATGTTTTTCAACTTAAGATTATTTTGTATCAGACCTCTTTTTTGTGTAAGGTTGAAATTTTTCTGGCATCAACCATACAACTGATTTGCATTCTGTATTTTCCTCTATATAAAGAGTAGGAGTCCAACTTTGCAGATTTTAAATTAAGCAATGGGGTAATTAGGCAACTGGTGGAGGGGAAGCTGAAAAAAGTTGAACCGTTGTAAGAAAGGCCATAATGTTTTAAGAATAATGTTTGAATTCATGGAAAAGGTTACAATATTTCGAGAATTAAGCTATAATTTCTTGAAGTGACAATATAAGAAAAAAACTAATTTCAAGAAAAAATTGTCATATCTGGATAAAATTTGATGTGTTTCTGTGTTAGTTAAATCAGATTACACATTCTTTGCAATATGACTTTTCTCTAAAAATTTTTATGATTTTTTTTCCTTCAAAGTCTTCCATTTTAAGCTAAGAATGGTGGGCAAACCCAAATACTTCATATATGAAACTGGCTACTTGCTTATGGAATTCACAGGTTTCAGTGATTCACAGTGTTCTAAATGTGATGAAGAACATGAATCCTAAGAAAAGGGGTGCATCTCATGTAATGCGCGTTGAGTTGAGAAGTCAGCACTACCTTATTAATTGAGATTGTTAAAATTATTCTTTAATAAAGGTTATGTAATTAAGCCTCTCAGCCCACGGTTATTACAGCTACACATTCAAGGGGTTTTTGCTGCCCTCGTAGTTAATCCATGTTTTATTTTGAAAGGACCTCTGGAATATGTATTAAAAAAATCACTTTGGCCACAGGTGGCACCAAATTGACCAAGATTGATATTTTAAGGATAGGAACATTCATTTAGGTTTAATAGTTTCAACTCCCATTTCTACCTTGTGTGCCTCCTAAGACATCATTAAAATCTGCTTTGAATCAGTCCTACAGTGACTAAGGTACTGAAAATTTAAACAAAGTGAATGATACAGGCCAAGACATGTTTTGTTGTTGCATACTTGTGGTTCATTTAAATGACAACTGAATTGATGTAGAGATGAAAGCTCAGTGAATATGAAAAATGTTGTCAGCAATTTATCTTAAATTGATTTAGCCACATCATATAAGTTCCATATGGTCAGCTCAACAAAGTGTACAGAGAGAGGCAAGTCAGAAGATTTAAAACGCCTTCTTTCACTGGCAAGTTATTTTTTTGTAAATTATGTTTGAAAGATTAGTTTAGCACATTAGAATAACTGACTTTTTCCTTTACAAAACCTTTAAATGGAAGAATATTGAATTGGATTTGCTTTTTCAATGCATTTGAATAAAAAGCTATTGATTTGAATCTGTGATGCACATCAAAAGGAGCTATTACAGGTTCAGTTACTGAGCCTGAGGAAAGTCCTAAGGGCATATAAAATTTGCTCAGGCCTGTTGGAAGTCTGTTTTCAGCAGAGTCAAATCAAGTTCCTTCCACACGCTTGCATCCTCTCTGCATATGACATAATCATGTAATAGTTTTCTTTTGAGGAACGTTTGATAAATCATTAACCCTGCTTGCTATAATGGGAAATAGCTCATGTAGCTGCTGTAACTGGCCAATACCTTGAATGTAGTACTTATTTCTTAATGTTAACCTCTTGCAGTTGTTTTATCTGTCCCCTTGTTAGGAGTCCCAGTCTTTTATCTGAGTATAGTTAAACCACTGATCAAAGATCAACATCCCGTGAGATGCTTGTTTACTTAACATTGTTTTAAAAGACCAGATTCTCACAGCACTGTTAAACCTAGTGTTCCAACTTACAGGCCATCAGCTCTTTAAGTGACCATTCTTTGAACTCACTAGATTGTATATTAAGTGAAAATGACAGGTGTGGTACTGATAGTTTATTTATACACAAACCCACCATCCGTTGAGAACCCATGAGCGACTAGCCAAAATGTCTTCTAACATGTCATCTTGCAGTCAGATTGACCTTTGACTTCTAGCCTCTCTGATCTTTTGCATTTATCATTACACCGTGTGGATTTAAAACAAAATGATGTAAACAGGGTCATTTGGTGTGTGAATTATTGTCTATTGGCAAAGGACCATCTAGTTACGTCCTTAGCAAGGAAAAGACTATTGAGCAACTATCTTCTTTGGTGATGCCCTAGATCAACTCTCAGGTAATATCACAGTCTACCTCTGCAGTGGAGGCTAAATGTGAAAGAAGAGGCATGAGTCAACCCATCTTAAGAGAGCTTTATTTTTACAAAAAAAGAGATGAGCCCACACCCTCCTCTTTGATTGTACAATGTTCTTATAGTCCTGTCTTGCTTTTCAATAAACATTTTGTAGAATTTGAAAAAAAAGTATTTATTTGAGTAAGTTTTTGGTCTTGTCATTTCTTCTGTAAAAGCAAGTGTGCAATGTAATGAAGTTACTATGAGCAGTATTTCTCACTTTGAGGACAGGCTGAAAAATCTTATTACTACACATACCCAAACAAAGTTGGTGTTAAAGAAATGTAAGATTTACAGCTGCTTGAGTTTTAGCAATTCCTTTCTCTACAAATTTAGTAAATTGTAGTGAAAGACTGAAAACATGAACATGTTACATCATATAAGAACACAAAGAGGAGAGAAAAAAAGAAAGATGTATAAGTGCACAAATACAGTCCAGCCCACCTTTAACTCAAGCCAAGTACTTAGCTTTCTGGTTTTTATGAAAATGCTGCAAACAAAGCAGGGAATGGTTCATTTTTGTTTTTTTTTCAAGGAAGCCAATAGTTGTCGGACAACTTAGATATTGATGGTAAGAGTCCATGATATCTTGACCTCTCCACAGTGTTAATAAAAGTGAAGAGCAGACATTTCACTGCGCCTGAGACAAGCCAGAAGGGAAAAAGGCTGGACTGGGTCTGGAGCTCAGGAAGTGACAAAGGAGGCCGTGCCTGCAGAGACTCATACACAGCTGGATAATGGTCACTGAGCCTCCAGCTCTGATGTAGGGGTGTTGTCTGGCTCCTCATCATTGTAGATATTTTCTGCCTGGGAGAAGAATAAGCAAGAGGACAAAATGTGCAAGAATTAATTTAAATAGCTTTTTTTTGTTGTTGGCCCACAGTGTATGCAAGGCAGCAGTTTAGTCTCTAGCAATACAGACTTGTTAGACAGGTTGTAGCTGCACAAGATGAGGTCTCCATGGCAAACGTAGGACATGCTGATGCAGGAGCCATTGGGCCCGTAAGGCCTTTGTACATCTAAAAAAAAAAAGTGGCTTGAAATTTTGAATAATTTCCCAGCAAATTGTGACTAGCCTGTCCACATTGGGAGTGACACAATTTGGCAAATAAATTGTACAGGGTTTTAAAAAAAACAAAAAACAATAATAATGTAATTGCTGAGAGCCAATTATTCCGTGGCAGCATCTGGCTGTATGTCTGAGGTTAGATTTATTTATTAAGCTGTTATTACTACTATTATGTTATCTAAGGAAAGTCAAGTGTTTGTTTGCAAACAGTTCCAGCTATGCGCATTGCAGTGTCATTTGTTTCATTCATAGTCTTCAACAGCAGTTGGGTCGCCTGTGGCTTTTATGCCTGACCTCTCCTGATCTCACCAGCTGGACCACTTGTTATGTTAATATTGTGTGCTGATGTGCACAGGCCTTTACACTAAGTTACATTTCTGTTTGAACTTGCCTTTTTTAACAGCTTCTTCTGAAACGGTTAACTGATGACATGTTCTATTTGTGACAGAATTCACTAATAGATGAAAAAATAAAGCGCAGGAATCTGATTTAGTGCAGCACACCCTAGAACTGATCACTGACACTCCCATCTCCCAAACACTAAGTCAAACAGAAAAAAGTTGTTTCTGTTTTTTACATCAGTGATCCTTGGTGCTCAAATTCAGTCAAAGTGGATGTACATCATTTACCATCTATTAGTTTGTAATGTTTTGATGTAGTCCTTGTTATTTTTCCATTTACTTATCTAGGTTAATAAGAACCCCCCTTCACCCAATATCTTCGCTGGCCTTATACTTTCTGCTGAAAAAAGGGTCAAAACATCAGTAAAAACTGCTGAAGTGTGAATGGACAACCCTGCATTAGTTCTCTAGGACAGTTTTTAGTGCAACTGGCACATATTCAGAGATGCTCCAAAGCCAAAGCTACAGAACTAAAAACAACTACACTGATGGTATGTAACGTTGATTAAGGAATGCAAGAGAAACAATGTTCACCTGTTCAAATATCCAGGGGCACCAGGGTGTAGTGCTTTTTTATTAGTACCTGATTGCACCTGCACGATTAGCATGTGACTCCTTTCAAACGTTGTATAACAACTGATTTCCTGCTGCTACCCAATACTAGCCCAAGGTGGTACAATGAGTTTTATACATCATCAAAAACTTTCACCTTTTGGCTGTTCTGTAAAAAGAACGAATTCATTGCTCCCTTTTTATCATTACTACAGTAGTTAAATGAATTGGAGGAAATTCACTGTGTTTATCATTCAGTATATTGCTGCTGCTACTTGACAGAAAATATATTGCAAATTTTACTCAAAATTTGTGACATTCGGTACAAAAAAATGCACATTGAAGTGTTTCCATTCAGTACTATTATGCAAAGATTTGGAGTAAGTTCACCAAGATAAGCAACAGGTGGCACAAAAGTTTTCAGTCGGGTGCCATTTATTACAACAGAAGAAGAAAGACTGCAGTGGTGTTATCAAAAGGCGTAAACAAATGGAAAGCATAAACGTTTACATGAAAAAAAGGATAATCATAAGTCAAAAAATATTGAAGTTTTCTCATCAGTCCACACATACTTTGAGTTTGTGCCTGATGTTGCTGCCATTGCTTCTCCGAAAGACTTCTGCCAGAGTGATGTTTTGGTCACATGATTTCTAAATTTCTTCTTTTAGTTTCTGAATCTGTTTCAGTTGCAACAATTCTGTTTTCAGTTGCACTTACTGGCGTTGTTGATTGGTGTTGGTTGTAACGTGTTAGAAAAGTAATACAATTTCATATTACTTTTAGGCAGTAATGGAGTATATAATGCATTATCAATAAAATTCTGGTAACATTATTACAGTTACTGTCTGGTAATACATTGCAACCCGAGATTAAGTGCTCATGGATGTTTTCTTCCAAGAGTTTATCCATGAAACGCCACCTCTGCAGGTGTGACAGGAAAAAAAAAGAAAGATCCAGCTGACAAAATGGCAAAATGGCTGCAGCAAAGTCAGAAACTATCTCTAACTGATAAGAGAGGCACAGAAAAAAAATTGGTGTCCTCTCATGTTTGATTTTGGCTGTAACTTATTACTTTTCACGCAGTAATATTATAAAGTAACTTATTACTTTAAAAAATCACATTTTTGAAGTAACTTGCCCAACACTGTTCCAACATTCCAACTTTTCCACCTTACTGAAGTGTAAAAACTTTTTTTGGCATTTTAAGTTCTTTTCAATTTTTTTGTGTTTCCATCAATCTGTTTCTATGCACAAATCAAGAAGACTTATAAAACTGGATTGATGGAAACCCAACTAAAGAGTAACTGGTTCTTCTGATAGACATAGCTTTGCATGTTGCTAAAGTAACCTGTACCTGCTAGTTTCCTTAGTTAGCAGTGCAGCTATTCAGGCTTTTATAGAGACTGTTGGGTCTTGGAGCATGAGGGAAGGTTGGTGTTTATATTGCCATCTTGGGAGCTTATGACTGCCAGGAAGAGGAGCCTTTCATGTTCTCTTTGGAGGGGAATGGGCATCAGAACCAAAACAAGATGAGCATGCAACACAAAAAATAAACAAAGCCAGTAGCTTCATGGACACCATGACAAGGGCAAAAAAAAAGAGGAAGATGTAAAAAAAAAAAAAAAGAGAAGGGTGACCAAGCAAGTGGCTGGGACAAAGGTAGTGTCAGATTGGCATTCAGTTGTTGGAAAGAGCTAGTAGCATGTTTTCTCCAGATGTTGTCTGCATATTGATTGGGTTACTTTAACATTTGCTGCTGTTCTGAATTGTACAGCCTTGCTCAAAACTCAATGGAAAAAATAAAAAGGCTAAGCATGCATGTTTTTCTCAAGATGTACGATCTCAGCAAATATCACAGCGTTCTTAAATTGTAACTAACATCTACATTTTACAATGTTTTTACAGAAACCTGGGATAATAACAGCAGTACTACTACTGCTACCACTACTATTGCTTCTTCCTCTGCCTCTTCATCTTCCTCCTCTTCTTTTTCTTCTTCTTCTTATTATAAATTTTGAATTTTTCTGTCATGAATGTATTAAAACACAACAATGTACAGAACATGTAATACTCGGCTGCCAGGAGCAGATCTGTGGGGAACTAGTCCCCAAACTGGACAGCATTATAACAACTCCCTTTTTGTTGTGTTACTCCAGTCAAAACAGGAAATTGTGCCTTTGTTTTCAAATGTTGCTATGGTGAGGTCACTTCCTGTCAGTCCACTAGGGCTGCCGACACCCTTCTCTGGCTTGTTTTTTCTCCAAGAAGTATAATATATGATGTAAGTTAAACAAAGGCATGTAATTGCAGTTCTAGTCTTTTATTGAGCCTTTCTAACCTTCTCCTATTTAAGTGTCTTTTTTCCCCTTAAACCAACACATGTTTACAAAATGTAAAATATGCGTTGATACTTGAAGTCATCTGGGGTTTCCAAGATAAACAAAAGGATAAAATTCATATACTGTAACATACAGAATATCAAATCAAATACTGAGTTTGTTTTGGCTGCCTGAAGGGGAACAGTTAACTGCTGCCTGATTACTTTCTCTGTATAATTCTAGCTTTCATATTGTGTTTGTTCTCCATATGCTGTGTAAACAAAACACCATCTGTCCATTTGACCTAATAGGACTGGTCTTGAGCTCTCTTGTATTCACTGGGATAATCAGCACTTTCACAGCCTATGCTTGTCAATAACAATATTTATTCCAATTTTTGGGATTGCATTTATCTACGGTCAGCATTTTTGGGCAGTTATGGCCAGGGCCAGAGGTTGAGATGACTTAAGTGAAGTCCCATATCAACTCGCCACATTTCTATGCAAGGGTGTTAGAGCCATACTGAAGGTGTTTTCTGTGCTCTTAAACAGCTGAATGTAATGAAGCCTGCATTATTTGCATCAGTATCAGTCTTTTACAACTTCTGCCTAACTACTGCTATCTAAAACATGCAAAACTTAGCAGACCTTGGGTCTAAGGTTAGTTAATATTTTACTAT
>JAUZTA010000001.1:338995-351630 GCA_034780835.1 Ctenochaetus striatus
GGGCCCGCATATAATCATTAAATTAATAAAAAATAAAAATAAACCTATAAAAGAACCTCACATATGTGCAAAGGATCCCCTGATTATAACCTTGATTCTTTTTATTCATGAAAATGTTATTAATTTCCAACAGAATTAGCACTTTTCTTAGTGGGACATGTTTTATCCAAATTCCCAAGAATCAGTGCTGTGTGTAGACATGTCACCTCAATTGAAGAGCTTGGTACTACTTTTAAGCTAATCAAAATCCATGATAGAGTAATAATTTAGTTAGAAAAAGTATAGTACAGGGAAAATATTAGATATAGACTGTTGAGTGTACAAATTGTGTGCCATAGAAGTGACATGAGGTCCATTTATCGATCTGTCTCACAACTAAACATGCTCTTGGAGGCACATCTTTCACAAGTGCTCTGAACATGCTGTGCCTTACAGCAAAGTAAATATCACAGACTCATGTTTCTGCAGCCGCCTCTCTCTGACCCAACTTATTGATTTCCCCCATTTTGAAAAATACATTTGAAAAAGGCCTTAAGCTATCTGACACCGCTGAGGGCCCTGACACACACTGGGTAGTCTTGGGGCCCCTTGGGTATTTCAGTTCTGGCAAGAGGAGAGGTCAGGGGTCATCTTGTCAAGCCATGTCCTGCAGGTCCCCCTCCCCTGATACTGACGTCCAAATAAATCTCTAAGCCCCCCTCTACTGACGATGCAACATGAAAGAGGACACAGCCATTACTGCTGGTTGCCACAGCAGACAGGCACCACCTCTCTGTTTATATTTTACTCCTCCATATCCTCTTCCATCCTCCATTCTTGTTCTTATCAGCCCATCCCTCCTAAGCCAGACCCAATCCTCTGTTTCTTTCATTTTCTGCGCCTGAAGAAACTGGCCTTGGATGGCTGGTCTGTAGCAAAGAGTACAATGGAGCTCTGTGGCTTTCTGGGCCCATCTATCTAATCGCAACACTTACAACAGCTCAAGGCTTTCCACTCACTGTCTCTGAATATGTCAAAATTGAACTGGAGATTTTATCAGCCTCTGGTTGTTTATCAAGGAGACAAACGTTAGGTGGGATTTGATTTAAGTCATCAATGTTGAAAATATTTACTTTGTTTAAAGTGTTTTAATTTTCTGTTTAACAGCCTTCCATAAAAAATATGCTTGCATGTGTATTTTTATTTATATTTTACTCTCATATTAGAGCTCTGCACGGGACCCTAACCCTGACAGTAATATTAAGCTAAAGGTCTAAATAGACTGAAATTGACTAATACTTCCAACTTTGGGACACTCAAGTCTAAGAGAAAACCCTTAAGAAATAAACTAACTTATTTACTGACTGCAAACAAAATTGCCTTTGTATTCAGATACCTTTGTATTCATGATCTTGTTTATTTTACAGGATAATTAATAGTCTCCCACCATACCAAACCATCACACTTGATAGACAGACCTAATTCAGAGCAATAAAAAATGCACTGCAGGAATTATATGAAATCATCATCAATTACATGACAAAGCAACTAGTCTTTAATGTAGGTCATTTTAAATGAACAGGCCCCAGAATGTTGTGCCTAAATTTTCTCAATATGTCTACATCTCTAGCAGGGGAGAAACACCTTTGATCACGTCTACAAAAAAATTCCTGGCAGTTACAAACATAGACCCTGTTCTTATTGTGTTCTATCAGATCATATATCCTGTCTCTGCTGCCTATTTACCAAAAGATTATAGAAAGGTTTAAACTATTAGAAAAAACTATTAAAGTGTAGGAAAATAGAGCTACAGCAGCTTCCCAAGACTGTTTTGAATGCTCAGGCTGGCATATTTAGAAATGTTGCCACCCAGGCTTTCTCCAACCAGAGAGCCAGGATGAATGTAGAGGTGAGGGCTGTATCTAGTGCAAGTAAAACAAGTAACCACAAAGCATATAACACGGCCAGAGCGAGACTGAAAGTAGGCTTCAAAAAGGTGAAGCATAGACATCAGCAGTGACTAGAGAGAGACCTCAACACCAACAACACTAAAGATAGGTAGCAAGCAATCCAGATCATCACAGTCCATATAACAGAAGCACGCACATCTAGTAGGAGGTCACACTGGCAGATGAGCTTAAGTCATTTTTTACTTTCTTAAATCTCCTCAACAAAGAGTCAGCTGTAAAGTCTGCCATCACCTCAGGTAGACCAGCCACTGTCAGTATCTAGAAGAAGAATCTTGCTGAGAGTGAACTGAAGCTGCTGGGTCTGAAAACATCCCATCTCATGTGTTCTAAAAACAAATGCCAATCGACTACTGAATGTTATAAATTTTTTTACTTTTAAAGGGGATTATTGGAGTACTGGACTATCTGGTTCGAGACAGCCAACATCATACTTATTCCAAAAAGTCTGCAGTGTGTGGTCTGAACTACCATCACCCTATGGCACTCACCCCCATTCTGATGAAGTGCTTCGAAAAACTGTTTCTCCAGCACATTAAGAACAACATCCCAGCCAGCCTGGACCCTCACTATTTTTACTCAGCAGATCCACAGGTCATGCCTTTTCCACTGCTCCTACTCAGTCTTCACACACTGTAAAGATTACAACGCCTAAATCAGAAATTCTTATTTATTTCAGACCTAAGCCCATCCATTTCAGACCCCAAACCTGAAACTGATGGGAAAATTTTGTGCTTTAGGTTTGAGTAGCACATTTTGTAACATATTAGACTTGCTTATAAACAGACCACAGACAGTTTAGGAGCTGAGGTGGAGTCAGTGAACAGTTAGATTTGCTGGAATCAGCATTACAGAAAATCTGTCATTTCACACATCTCAACCCTGGCAAAGACAAAAAGCTCAGAAATGGCTTAATTTCTTAAGGAAACTTGAGAAAGCAATATTTGATGTGCTAAGTTACTTTACACTTTGCAGAGGACAGAAAGAAAGTATAATGACTTAAAACAACATAAATCAGTATGAGATGTGCATGGCCCAGAACAAGAAGGCTTTGCAGCATGTAATTAAAACTGGTACCTCTTTACTTAGCATCAGTGATTTCGATAAGGTAAGGTACCTACATAGAGCCCAAAGAAAATAAATGATATTTTCAACCTGAGCCAAAACCCTTTCACCCTGCTGCCTTCAGGCAAGAGATACACAGGTATCTGCTGCCATAACACACAGGGCAGCTTTTATTAAGTTGTGAGACTTCTCAGCTTATTCACTGAACTCAAATGCAGAAAATAGTTTTATTTTGATTATGTTATGAATTAAAAATAAACTTGCATAATTTATTTGAAGTTACCAGCATTAAGTAAATACAAGATTTTAGAATTAAATGATATTTAGAGATATTTAACTATTTTACCAAAATTTGATTTAATGTCTAAACACAGACCCTTAGCTTTCAGCAGTAGTGCTTCACAGCCATATACTATCACACTATAATATATTAAGATTTTACTGGTGTGATGAAGAGTTTTCATTATCTTTTTAAAGTAATTACAACCTGCTTTATACACCTGCAGTTTGCAATTGTCAGTCTGTCTTTCTGATAAAAATGACAGCATCAGTCATCTCATAAAGTGTCCCGAAACAGCAAGTGTTTATATTTTGAGTGAAAAAGTCTAACAGCTTTAACACCAATTACAGGTTTCTGTGACATGAAGTGACATGCTGCTTGTGTTGGTCTATCGAAAAGGCTTGTTGTAAAGAGGTTTAAAAATGAGAGGCTAAAATGTTACTTCCTTCACAGTGTAAACATGCCATGAAAAATTTTATTTCATACAAAAACACACAACAAAACTAATGGACAGCAACAACAAAAACACATTGCTTGTAGATGCTTTGAGGACATTTAACATTTAACTGTAAAATCTTTAGCAATTGACCTGGATTAAAAAATGGTTTGAGTTAGACTTGTATTATATCTTATTGCTGTACTACACCTCTGTGGGCTTTAAACATCCTCACAACCTTTAACATCATGCCATCGTGCCTCGCAAACTGGAAAATGGAGTGAGAAATGTGTCTTGTATAATCTATGTATTGACTGAGCCGTCTGCAGGTGGTGGTATGTGAATGACTCTACATTGGAAGGTGAGCAAACTAAATGTCTAAAGTCATTAAGTTTTTTTGTACATGACTGTTTAAGGATTGACATCTATTGATATTTGTTGTTGTAACAGCATGACAGAACAGTGCAGTGATTGCTCTTATTAATTAATAAATCAACGCAAACCACACAACCTATCACCATCACATCTGGAGGTCTGGATGCCAATATTGAACTAAAAGAATTTATTCAAATAGAAATTAAAATTAACTTCAGTTTGGTATTTTGAGAGAGAGTATCCAGTGTTTTGCATATTTATAAACAGGTGTATCGTCATTTGAAATACGTACAATCTTATAATAAGAGGACCCATTTTTTTAACTAAGAAATTCTGTAAAGGATTGCGTTTCAAGGGTTTGAAGAATTAGTATCGCATCTTGTCAAAGCTTAGGAGTAGGTAGCAATATTACCAGCATCAGATACTAAAAAAAAACTAGTAAGTTTTGAGGAACACTGTAACATTGTGCTCACTGATTAAATATCAGTCCATATAATACTTAATGATCTAACTGTAACAACATAGGTATATAATTCTTTTTGACCAGTGTCACCTCTTTTGTAAAGTACAGCTGGTATCCCACAAGTAGAAAAGAACATTTCAAACAAGTCAGCAAATGAGTTTAGGAATATGAAAGGCTTTTTAGCATATCTGGATTCAATTCCTTTAGTACTTCCAACAAACTTAGTTGTTAAATAGTTTTCAGTAATTGAGTTCAATTTGTTCTCTGATGGAAATGTTTTTGAAGAAAAAGTCACAGTGACAAAATTGGATATTATTAAAAATGTTGGTGTTGAAATAATAAGGTATTTAGATAGAACAGGCAGAAGAAAAAAACTAATGAACACATGGACAATAAGATAGAGTATTTAATTAGTTTATTATTATTTTATTACAATCCCTATTTAATTAATATGGCTTGTAGTTGTATTGTTACACATATTTTTTTTCATGCTCCAAAACTGTGTGTATCTTAGTTGTCAGTAAAATTCAAAGCTTATATCCAACGTTATCATGCTGCCTAAAGAGACTTATTCCTCCAGCCCTACACAAGAAAGGTTTCTTCCTTGGACCTTTAAGATTTTCCAGGGAACATATCTGTCTATTTGAGTGAACTTGGAATATGAAAAATCCCATTCATCCTTACAATGGGTACTAATTGGAATCTATTCTAGTCACTGAAAATTGGTTTATTAAAGAAAAGGTTCCTGCCTTTTTTAAAGATTTTTATTTATTATGGTAGTTTTTCTGTTGGGTTGATCTGCCACAATGGCTGTTAGCTAGCTTGCTAGGTTTGGTTTTAACCTGGTGGCTAGACAGGCTGCACCTCTGAATTTTACGTTTCAACCACTAAGTGCCTTCTTTTTGAATAGATTTTGTATATTGTTCAATACTTTCCCACAATTATTGATCTCCCCCCATCCGACTTAACAGTGACAACAACATCTGTTCCAGGGTGCAGGTGGCTCTTTTAGGGGTTTGAACGGCTCATCAGCTCAGCAAGGATGAGTTTCAAGCCCACTAAGTCCAGGTCTCTGGTCCTGAAAAAGGGAAAAGTGTCCGACCGGTTCCGCTTTACTCTGGGAGAGACCACGATCCCATCAGTGACTGAGAAACCGGTCAAGAGCCTGGGCAAGATCTTTGACAGTTCCCTGAAGGACTCAGCTGCCATACAGCAAACCAAAAGTGAAATGTCCACCTGGCTCACAGTGACTGACAAATCTGGCATCCCTAGAAAATTCAAAGCCTGGATCTAACAGCATGGAGTCCTGACAAGAAGTCCTGGCCCCTGTTAGTCTACGAAGTACCAATAACAATGGTACAGGCTCTAGAGAAGCTCATGAGCCAGTTTCTCAGGAGATGGCTGGGACTCCCTTGGTCCTTGAACAGCATCGCCCTGTACGGCCATTTCAACAAGCTGCATCTTCCTTTCAGTGGACTAACAGAGAAGTTTAAAGTCACCCGCTCCAGAGAGGTGATGATGTACAGGGACTCCGCAGACACCAGAGTCACAGCTGCAAGAATCCTCAAAAAGAGTGGGAGAAAGTGGTGGGCGCAAGAAGCCATTACTAAAGCTGAGGCGCAACTAAGGCATAAAATGCTGGTGGGCTCCATAGCAACGGGACAAGCAGGTCTTGGTTCCTTTCTGATCCTCAGCGATCCAGCACAGCAAGACCCAGCCAGCCCCCAAACAGTGTCAATCACCTTTATTAGAGCGGGGCAAAAGGCACAATATCACCAGCCTTACTCTACAAGGGGGCTCCTCACCACTGTTGGGTCACATGGGGCTCCAACTATTTTGGGTTAATAATTTAGGATTGGCTATCTAAAGTAAATAACAGTAAAGTTAATAAAGGGATTTAGTTAAATCTACCTCGGGGCACCACCCTTAGAAAGGGAAATGATAGCCAATCATTTAATCAGTCTCATAAAAGTACTAACTATCAATTTTGAACAATGATAATTAATTAAGTTAATAATTATAATCAAAGTCCTAATCAATTGTCAGTAAGGTTAAGGATTTGGAGTTCTGCAGCATACAGGTTGACAACATTCACTTTTGTACAGATTAAACAGACAGACAACTGGCTTGTGTCAAAAGCGTTTATTTAACAGATACTAAACAAAACACACAATATCTAAACTACAAGCATATGCACTATTCACACGTGTGTGTATGTATATGTGCATGTGTGTATGTATGTGTGTGTGTGTGTGTGTGTGTGTGTGTGTGTGTGCGTGTGTGTGTGTCTGATGGGCAGACAATGACAAGATGGCTGACTCAAATGGTGGTTAGGACTGCATGGCTTAAACAAAGGAATCTGAAACAAAGATGGCCGAACGGAAGATTACGGCCAACACCACACGGCTAGTAGGGGAGGTTACAGGTTTCTTTGTGAGGCTCAATGCATGTAAGCTAAAAGGTGCCAGTTTAAGAGAGGGGGGGTTGGTTCACACATACAAGTTACTGGATGTGTCTCCAGTCTTATGTGTGTGTAATGTGGAACTAACTTAACGATAACCAGGCATAAAGCTGAAGAATACATTCAATAAAATCATTGCAACAATGAAACGTGAATAATTCTCTGCTTAGCTGTGTTTTCTTATGCTAGGCTATGCCCAGTTACGTTACCCAGTCTTTGAAGGGGAAGATGTCCTTTTTCAGTGCGTTGCTGTGTTAAGTTCAGGAAGCTGCAGGCTTGTGGTGGCGTTGAGTCCAATAAGCTGCAGGTTGTGAGGCTTCCTGATGGGTTACAGGCTGGTCTGGCCCTGTGAACCCTGGGTCTCTGAAGATCACTGATATATAGGACTATACAATGCACTCCGAACTAAAAGGCTGTGTTATACTGGAAATGGCACAAAAAGCAATGTGTGTGTGTGTGGAAAAATACACATTTATTTCTGCTTCTACGGTTATTTAATAGTAGTTATTTCAAAAGACCAGATCCGTAATAAAGTTTGTATCATTAGCTTCTACATATAGCCTGTAGCCCGTATATTATCAAAAATACTACAGTAACTACAACTATAACCGCTGTAGACTATGTAAGCAGCCTATATTTCAAGGGGCAGGAATAGAGGGGCAAATCCTTGAGCTAACAGACGCGTTAAAGGCTACGTGCCAAAAGGATGCCAATAAGTAAATAAGATTTTCCTTATCTTCTGCCTACAGAAAATAATATTAATTGAATGTGATTCAGAATGAGGCAAATTATCTTTACTTATATTCTTGGCTTTATGTCTTTCATTTAGGCTTATCAAATAGCATTTACCACAAAAGCTAGCCTACTATCAATTCCTTATGTATGGCAAAGTCTCTATGCTAGTGTGAGTAAAGGTTAAACTGAGCTCTTACAACATTATCTTGGGCCATAATTAAAATCTTAACACAAGACATAGCCTACACCTTAGAGATGGTATTTTTACAACTTTGTCGTTCAAAAATGTTTTAACAATATACTTATAACATTATAACGTGATTGGTTTATTGTTATGACAATAGGCTGTACATAGGCCTATAATATTATAATGTGAAACTTATATGGTTATGACAATATAGGCCTACTATTTATATTGTTATAACAAGAACTTATTATGTTAACTTATCACATCAAACTGTGTCAGTGAGAAACTGTGTATGTGCGTGTTTGCCTGTGCAGGCGAAAATATATTGTAGAAATAGAACCAAGTAGTATTATTTAGTGAGTATTATTTTAAACCTTACATCTAGTTTACATGTAGTTATTGTAAACTGTGTGTACAGTAAAGGAGTAGTTATGTCACACGTTTTTTTTTGTTTCGTAGAAGGTGTCTTTTCAAACATGATTATATTGGCATGTTATCAACTGAACGTTTAATAGAATGTGTCTTGGCAATGTAATTTTCTAGCATACTGACAAGTAGTATAAATTTAAGAGGTTACCAGTGTAACTTCTTTAGCCACTTGAAAAGTAATGAGCACACCAAAGTTCTAGCACACTCTTTCTGTGTGGATGCATGCACGGGGTTAACTGCCTGTTCGTAAATGATTATTCAGTGCTTACATACATCAGGGGCGCTGAGTGAAAACCTAGGCACCAGGCTACATGGACCCCACCCTTATCAGCTAAGACCAGTCACATAGAGCAAGATGTTTCACCACCCAACTAAACTTACCATCCAATCACTGACACACTTATGGGTGTCATATCTATACGACACCCAGTCCTGGTGGCTGACAAATTCCTGGAGGAGGAAGATATGCAATGTGTCAAAGACAATAATGCCATCCCTTTAGATCTCTACGGAGTTTAACACTTCGCAGCAGAACAGAACAGCACTCTCTCAAAAGACTAAAAAGTGCATTGTCTTTTAAGACTTAAGCTTAAAAAAGTTTACTGGATGCTATTAAACACAACTTAAATTAAACCAAGGTGAGAAGGAAAGAATAAATATTCCAAAGTATTAATTTACAAATGTTTTGTAATGCCTAAATATTTGCCACTGTAACTGCAACAGTAAATAAGAAAATATTGTAAATTTTTTGTAAATTTTTAAAGCTAATTTTATGTAACTCTTACTCTTATAGGTAACATCGGATCTGAATTTTTCAAAATGGAAAACGGATGACTCAAGAAACCACGGTAAGCTTATTTTATCTCTCAAAATGACCGTGTTTGGTTTTCAACATATCTGTATTTATACCCATGAAAAGCCAGGGCAATACACAGAAAAATGGTAGTTCTTCGGTGGTTCTTTTGGGTCACTGAGGGTTAGGGTTATGTTAAAACTCCATAGTTCTTTTAATATTCTATACTTGTCATTTAGCTTAGCTAAATTTAGTTGGGACAAGAATAAAGAAAAGTAAACTCCTGAGGATAATTCATAAAGCAGTGTTTTTTTTACCCCTGGTGTCCTCAAAGCCTTCCTGTCATCATTGCGACTTTATCTGCACATACTACAATGCAGTTAGTGAAGCCTATTTATTTGATCTAAGAGAAGCATAAAAGCTGTTTACAGCTTAATTATTTCTTTTAATCTAGAATCATAGCAAGCATATTAAAGTAGATTTAACATTTACAGAAAAAGTTTGCATTTCTTGTTAATGAATGATGGCTGTGAGTGGATAGTGGTCATAATGATAATTGAGGTTGGATGAAATGAAAGCTGGTTTGGCATTTACATATGTAGCAGGGTGATATCAACCTGAGGTCCTTGATACCAAGGTTGTGCTGCCACACCCAGGTGTTCGTATCAGTCCCATGCAGTAGAGGACTAGGTTGTGCTGTATGCCCCCACCCCATTACAAAGTTATTTTGATTGTTTATTTACCATTAATTTATTACATCTAAAACCAGTGGAGATAATTTGGAAGTCAGGGAAAAATGCAAAGAAAAACTGAGGTGATCTCATGAGCTTACCAAGCTAATAGGCTGCACTACCACCCTAACCCAAAAGGCCATTTTAAAGCATAAAAGAAGCTAATTCGGGAAGCTAACTAGAGATTTGAAAGATTCAACTCCAAAATCTTTACTGTCGGCAGGGGAGCCTTTGTTTTGGCCACGTTGGATTATCTAGCAATCTCTGTAGCAGATTCTGATGTCAATACCTGTAAAACAGTAAAAGAGTGGTTAGTATAATATGATAGCACACATTTGATGGGAAAACATGGGAGAGAATGGTAGGAGGCAACCAGTATTCACAGGGGGAACAAGAACCCTGTTTTTTCTTTTAGTACAACAACTCTGTAAACAGAATTTGTGAATATTTTTACCCTCCCCAGTGTGTTTCATAAGATTCCTTTTCAGCTAATTTTATGTATCGGATCTCAGTGACCTAAAACTGTCATTAATACCCATTCACCTGCAGAAAATAAAGTCTTTCCTACCCATCTTACAGTCTTTCCCATCTTACAGATAAAGAAAGAAAGATAGTGGGGGGCAGAGGTTTGTTGAGTAGCCAAACACTGTACTCGGGTAGGAGGAAATATCTTGATCAAGATAACAATTTTATTAAGAGAAAAAAATACAATTAAAATTAATTGTGCAATGAATTACTTAAGAAATTAAAAAAGATAAGAAAAAGTAAAAAGTAAAAGTTTTTCAGTTGTTTTTTTTTTTTTTTGGTGTTACCAACTCATCTGTAGATTTTGTCTGACCTGGTATAACACAATAAAGCATACAGTTAAAAGTAACAAGTGATATTTTGTCAATTTTCCAGAGCAAAGACAACAGAGCAGCAGGACAAAACTGGACAATGGAAAACACCAAGCAATTAAAAGAAAAACACATGAAAAACAGCAACATCAGAATGGATTCTATTAAAAGACAGAGACATTTGACATGTCAAGTAATAAAGGACATTGAACAACTTTGGAGAGAGACACGAGGAGGAAGAGATGAAACTGACCGCTTGAAGACAAAGACAGAGCAGCAGCAGGAGGACAATGAAATTCTGAAAACTGAAAAACATGAGCAGAACCTACTAATGAAAAGACTGAGATTACGGATAGACAATGCAATGGAAAAACTCAAGTCGATTGAAAGTGAAGCCACTCAAGAAAAAAATAATCTTCGAAGTATGTGGGCTGAAATTTATCAAGAGAGAAAAACTCTGGAAAGAAGATGTAATGAGATTGTAAATGAGCGACACAAGCTGGAAATGATCAGGTATAATGAAACAAACTCACAAGAAGGTAGGGAGCCTCAAGAACCAAGAGGGGAAATAAAGCAAAGGCAGGAGAAAATGGAGAGCTGGATAGCTAGCAGTGTGCTGAGTCTAATATACAAAAATAAGAAAACAATTATTAAGGCAATGCAGGCAAATGAACGAATGGCGAAATATATGGTAGACATAAATCAAGAGTTAAAGAGAAATAAAAATGATATGATACAATATCAAGATCAATTTGAGAAAATCAAAGACAATATGATTGTAATTAATACCAAAATGAAGCAAAAATGGACAGATATTCAAAGAGAATTTCAAATGCCGAAAAATACAGTCCTAGAGATGCAAAGCAGAGAAGACAAAGATACCTTTGAGACTGTGAAGCTGAAACTTAGCAGATTCCTTGCAGAGATGGAGAAACTTTGGAATGTGCTTGAAGACAGTGGACAACTAGTGGAAATGCCTCTGACTGAGAAGCAGGACCTTAAAACTGAGACCGGTCAGATGGAATACCTGACATCTGACTCTCAAAACCAAGACATAGATATAAGCTTAAAGATGCAGAAAACAGAGAGAACAGATGATATGCAGAGGCAAGGACAAGACAGAGAGAGTGCGTTGGCACAGGTCCAATCTGAGAGAGATGAAATAGAAAGAATCAAAGCTAAATTACAGACAGAGAGAGAAAACATTGAGAGAGAAAGGCAGTTAGCTAAAGCAGAAATGGATGTCATTAAGTGTTTGAAGGAGAGTAATGAAAGACAAAAAAAGGAGTTGGATGACAAGTTACAGAAAACACAGAAAGACATAAAAGATATGGAGCTGTTAAAAATTGAGGTTGAAGTCAAAAAACAAGATCTGGTAAAACTGATAAGAATGAGCAAGAGAAAAAAAGAAGATTTTAGCATGTTTAAGGATAAGATTAAGCATGCTAAAGTAGACCTGGAAGAAACACGAGATGAGACTGAGAAACAGAGGTCAAAGCAGTTGCCGGAGGTAAAGGACCGATTTGATGAGCAGAAAATAGAACTTAAACAGGTTGATAGAACCAGAGAAATATTAAAACTTGAAGATGAGTCTGAGGAAGACAACATGCAGGCAGCAACTGAAAACAAAGTAAATTCTGGCCTGCAGAGAGTGATTCTTGAAGTAGAAAACATTAGAAAGATGCTGCATGGGGCTAAAGAAGATATAAAGAAAAGCAGGAGAGACCTGGCAGAAGAAAAGAACAAAATCAAATGGAGAAATTTTCAAACAAAGAAAAGAAGATGGGTGCTAGATCAGAAGCTGGAAAAAAACATGAAGGAGAGGGATGAGTTGGAGATCTTGATGATGAAGATACAACGACAAAGGGAAGAGATTAAAAGAAAAATGGAAGGCACAA
>JAUZTA010000001.1:403570-414929 GCA_034780835.1 Ctenochaetus striatus
TAACACAGAAATTAAAATGTAATTTTGTTATATTACTGTAACTAATCACAAATGTTTTAGGTTTCTATTGAAAACCCCTTAATTTTGTTATGTTACTATTACTTATCACAACACTTTTTAAAATGTTTTTATTGAAAAGACCTCAATTAATTCTGTGTAATCAACCTCTGAAAGTCAATCTACCCCTACAGTCATTTATTCAACAACATGCACCACCAAAACGTTAATCAAAGGCATGTATAATATATTCAAGATGTATGTCGAGATGGTGGAGGCTGATAAAAAGTGTTGTACATCAATGATATAAAGAGAGTGGGAGTGTGTAACCTTAAAAAAAACACCGACCCAACTACATCATTTTGTGCAATTAGTCTTCCTGTCATCGGCTGTCATTGATGCATGCGAACAGCCTTGGCTTTGTTGTGACAATGGTAAAGACAAAGAGATGGTGGGGGACTGTGGGAGCCGGGTCACCAAGAACAACTAATGTGTTGGCCTGCCCTGCACTGCCATGTTTCCTCCTTTACTGCTATTTCTTCTTAGGAACCAATGAAATTTATTCCTAATTAAGATAAATGACCTGGAGCACACTGTTCATTGGAATACGAATGTGTGCTTCAGGCTGCTGCGCAAGAGGGGGCACCTGATTGAGATGTATATCGTGGAGAGCAGCAGGAGGAGGTGTGTGTGCATCCACAGAGGGATGGGATTAGCTTAATTGGGCTGTGTTGGTTCTTGGTACTCTGTAATGATGGGATTATGTTGCTGAGAGATGAGCAAAGGGGTTTTTACACCTTACCACTGTCTACATGAGGCTGAGCTAGCTGGCCGAAGATAAAACTTGACAGAGAGGGCGATAGAGAGAAAACCAAGCAAAGCAAAGGGATGTCATGGGGTCGTAAGCTGAAGGTACCACACTGTGTTTCAAGGCCAAGTAGCTGCCGCCACCTTCATCTCGGGTCAGTTTATCCATCCTAATAATGAGGGGTTATTGTAAGGTGAAATAATACAATCCTAGATATCAAGGACAAGCCCAGCCTCAAGCGCAGAATCAAGCAACCAAATGAATGAGGAGTAGGAGGAGGTGGAAACCCACTACTCATCAACCTACCAACACTTTTTTCCTCCTCTTCTACTTGTGGAGAAGGGAGTGAACTCCAGTGAGGAGCTAAGGATGCCGCTCATGTATACTAAAACCCAACTGATCATGCATTATAGATGTAGAGGGAGAGAGGTGGCAGAGCACAGCCACTTCAGGGTTTTCAACATGTAGCACTAACAACACTGGCTTTGATCATAAATCTGATGATGCTTTTCCCTCACTTCCTGATGTGTAAATGATTTTTTTTGACCAAGGGGGGGAGAGAGGGGAAGCACATTCAATTTTTAGTGTATCAGTGTTCTGGAGTCCTCTCAGCAGAGTGGCTGCCAAGTCAGCAGCTGCCTAGAAAAACTTGTTTCATTACTGGCCTTTACTTCTCACTGTCAGTCCAGTTTTCTCTAGGTTCTATCCTGAGAAATATAAAACCCATTAGCATAAGCTAAAGGACAGAGTCCTCTGACCTAAGCAGTCCAGGTGTTTCTGGGACTTTGCCTCAGTACAGAGAGGACCTGCCCTGCAGCACTACCTTTATTTATTTCTCGGGAATACATTGAGGGGTGGCCTTCATTTTCAGTGATGCCAAGACAACATTAGGCAGCAAAGTAGAAACACAATAGCAACAAAACAAGAAAAAGACAGAAAGATAGTAAAATAAACAGCCAATAAGAATTCTACAACAGATTAAGATCATTCCTGGTTAATACATGTGCATGTAAGAACATTAAGACTTCTAAGCGTTTTTTTAAATCTCCCAAAGTTATGAGGGTCTTTAAATGTAAAGTGCATTGCAAGTTATTCCATGAGTCAGGAGCACAGAACCTAAAAGCAGTCTTCCCTAGTTCAGAATTGCACAAAGAGAGCTAAATTACTGAAGGCAATAATACATTTTGCTTTCAGTTTCTGTAGGCAACTTGACAGTTGTAAATTTTTTCATGTAGCTTGAAAGATCAGCAAAGCTACAGCCACACACACTCCAACACTTTTTCCCTCCACTGCACAGTCACAGGAGAAATGAGTTCACAGGGAAATTTTTATTTACTGCCTTAAAATTGCTATCCTGAATAGGCCAATATAGAAATATTTCTGCTTGAATATATTATACCATTGTCAAATCTTGGATGTCAGGAATTAAGAAATTTCCTCAGCTTAATGAGAATTTTGGTAAATGTGAAGTGAATATGTAGCGAAGACAATGCAAGAGTTTTTAAATTTTTATTTCAAGAATAGGAAAAAATGCCAGGTGAAGTTAGCAATTTCATACACATGGAACAACAATACTGCATGTTGTAAAAACAGGAATGCATTTTTCTTACATGCTTATTAAAAAAACTGTTGTTTTTTGTATTCACAGGCTATCTGCTGCACTTTGGTGAACTGTAACTGTGACAGCTTCAAGCCTGGGAAACTGAAGAGGAGGCAGTGTGAAAACTGCAAGCATGGCTGGGTGGCACATGGTAAGGGCTCACTGCAAAGTTTTTCATGGATAGTACAAAAATATTTAACCAAGGCTCTTTTCAGTAATAATATCAGTCGTGTGTGTGAATGGTGACAATATATTATGTGCTTTTTTAAAAGAAAAATAAACTCTCATTCTCAGATAGCTTTAGTTTATTTTGGCCTGGTTTTCAAATGTCTGTCTTCAGATTTCTGCCTACAGTGGAGGCAAAAGGAATTGATCTTATATCGGTCTTCAGTCAGTCAAGTCAAACAGCACAAAAATGTAGCAACAATTCAAGGTCTTCTGTCATTTAATGAAGTCCAGTGTTATAATATTTATAAGTCCACCCTAATTGTGAAACTTACCTACTCTATCATACTATACACACACACTTGACAATTCAAGACAAGGAGGACCATCGTTTGGAACATCACTGTGTCACACTCTGGTATTGTTACGACTGGTGAGAAGCACACATTTTCCAGTTCTGTTTCAGGAATTAGGGTGTAGAGCTTTCTCCACCTCTCAGTTACACTTACCTTGTTTGTGGTTATACATTAATTCCTCCAATAGTTATTTTATTTCTCTGCTACAACTCTATAAAACAGAAAAAACAACAAGAAAATTAGCATCTCTAATGTTGAATAATTATAAATTCTCAAGATAACTATAAAATGCATATTATCCAATTAGCTTCTCCCCATGATCATATGCACTGACTTTACTCAGTAACTATTGCAGAGCACCACTAAATCTGTGTGGCATTTGCATTTTTTATCAATAAAAGGGTGGTAGATTTAGTTTTTTTAAAAATGTTGTTATCTAATTTATAATATTTTGCTGTACACTATTCCACTACTTATAAAAATAGGCTTTAAATTCACCAGCTAAAACAAACAAAAACGGTCCATTTTTTATTGACGTTAGAACTATTTTTTTTATACATATGCAAGCCACAAACCACACACTTTTAATAATTGTCATTTAACAATACTGTTGAATAAATTTTGGTTTTGATTCACACTACAAAATGATTTTGTTTTCTATGTTGCTTACATTTAAAAATTATGAATGAATTTGTTCAAGGACCCTCTTCCCCAAACATAATTTTAAAAACTTATGCTGTCTCACGTTGTCCTCTCTTTGTGTAAATCTAAAGGACCATTGTAGTTGTGTAAAATCTAATCCAGTTAAATCTCATGTTTGTATTCTAGCTCTAAGTAAGCTGAAGGTACATCACATGTACCAGAGTAGCCAGGTCGAGATTGTACACTCCAATGTGGTGTTCGATATCTGCAGCCTCATGCTGTATGGGACTCAAGCCATTCCCATCCGCCTCAAGATCCTCCTGGATCGACTTTTCTCGGTTCTCAAGCAGGAGGAGGTTATCCAGATCCTCAATGCGCTTGACTGGACACTGCAGGACTACATAAGAGGATACGTGCTTCAGGTGAGCAATAGGGAGAAAGCATGTGTCCAAAATATTGTTATTAGGAGTATTTTATGACCAGTGTGTGTTTCTGGATACTAATACAATACTAGTTGCTTAGTCAAAGAAATAGTTCATGAATTTGGCAAGTGCACTTTTTTCTCAGAGTAATTTAGAAGACCAATTTCCATTTCTGGGCTGTGTGTTACATACAGAGCTAGAGTCAGAACATAGTAAGCTTAGATTTATATGAAGACAGTTGTCTGAGTAAGATTGTCAGGTGTAACTATCCAGAGATGCTGCAAAAAAGTATGAGCCAGAGGGAGTGTTTTTTACTACAAAATAGTTAAAACATAACTCCCTTGAATGTCACAGATTTTTGCACATTTTTATTTAGGTGTTCATTAATGGAGTAAAAAAGATCATGTGAAACAGCCTTGGGTATTTCTGTTTTTGAATGTAGACATAGCCAGGCTGGCTATTCCTCTCTGCCTCCTGTCTTTATGCTAGCTTAAAACATTCTGACTTCACCTCTATACTAAACAAACAAGAAAATTAGTATCAATCTTATCATCTAAATGTTAAAAAAAACAGGATATATATATATATATATATACATATATATATATATATATAAACACACACATTCAAAATCAAATCAATTCCAACATTGCTCTAGCTCAGATAGGAAGCCCTCCAAAACCAGACAGAATTCTAAAACTCATAGTATGAGTGAGCAAGAGGGAGACACAAAAGTCATTTCTCAGGGAAGCAAGAAAGTAGGGACAGGAGGGTACAGAAAAGCATGGTCAAGGACAGGACATGTTATCTAACAAATGATGCCATTTACTGGTACTCTGTGGATGCAGCTAACTTGTTCCTGTGGTACCACCAGCACTCTCTGCCATGTAGATTTGTAAATATTGTCTTTAGCTTCAGATTTCCTCTTAAGTTGGAGCCAAACCAAGGCCTGGGCTGCAGGCACTATGTCAGTGCAAGCCCTCATTTAGATTAGTACATCATCAAGTATTCAAGTTGGGTTGCGTTTAATTCATGTTAGCTCATCTAATGGCGAATGTAGAGTCAGACTCCTCGACAGGCGCCCAATGAATGCTCTGTGATGAAATATTAATCATGGGTACGGCATGAAGCCGCTCCTCACTTTCAAAGACGCTCGAACTCACATGCGATTACTGCTGGGCTAAGGGGGAGAGGACCCGCTTGATTAATGTGAGCCGCCTTCTGATCACCCCTCCCCTACTTGTGTTCATATATATGTGTATGAGTATATGTGTCTGCCAGTATGCTTGTATGATATGTATGTGTACGTGTTCTCTGTCTGCTTTCGCTGATGCAGAGCAAGTAAAATCCACATGATTTAAATGAAGAGAAATGACCTGCAAGATGAAACGCTGTGTGTCTGTGTAATGAGGGTTCTCAGGGTTCTGCGCTGCCCACTTGTATTAACACTCTATCTGATTCCTTTATTTAGCTACCCTGCCAGTCTGCTTTATGGGGTGTGTCATCTAACCCACTCTCTGAATATGTATGAGCAACCCAACAGGCACTTGTAATACTAATGATGAAATTGCTTTCTCTTCTTTTTCTTTTTTGTTCACTTTTCCTACTCTTGTCAATATATTTCACACCCTTACCCTCTCCCTTACCTGTACTGTGTTACTGCCCTTTTCTTCTGTGCTGTCTAAAGGATGTAGCAGGGAAGGTGCTGGATCGATGGGCCATCATGACATTTGAGGAGGAGATTGCTACGCTACAGCAGTTCCTGCGTTTTGGTGAGACTAAGTCAATTGTGGAGCTGATGGCTCTGCAGGACAAGGAGGGCCAGGCAGTATTGGTTCCCAGCACCCGAACCAACTCAGATATCCGCACTTTTATAGAGCGCAACACCCCACGAACTGCTGCCAACGTCTCTACATCCAAAGTTGATAAACTGAGTGGCAACAACATGCACCATTTTGAGAACTTCATCAACAGCATGGCCTTCATGCTACCATTCCAGCTGTTAGGCTCTGTTCCTGCGCCATTTTTGGGCTCACCAACAGGGACACTGCAGCAGCACCAGCAACACCAGCAGCCATGCCGAGGATCAGTGGAGCAGCAGAGTCAGAGACGAGATGATCAAGGGCAGGACAGTCTAGGGAGGGAAAACCCAATCTCTCTTACACACCCTCCAGAGAGTAGCCTGCTGGGTTCCAACTCTGTCTTATTCACTGCTGATTTAGACCGAAATGGAGATAAACCAATTGACAGTCTCTCCAATACCACAAAGATTGAGGCAGAGGACTTCTCCACTAGTGACAATTACTCTGACGGACCCTCCACGCCATGCACACCTTCCATGAGCTCTGATGTCACACAAATGTCACCTGAGGGCAAGCTGCGCTCCCTAGACAGGAATGGGAGCAGCAGTGGAGGGGTTTCAGGAAGTGGTGCAGGAGGAAGCTCTCTGAAGAAGGGTCGTGTATTTTGCAATGCTTGTGAGAAGACATTCTACGACAAAGGTACACTGAAAATCCATTACAATGCAGTACACCTGAAGATTAAGCACAAATGCACCATTGAGGGCTGTAACATGGTGTTTAGCTCATTGCGCAGTCGCAATCGCCACAGTGCCAATCCAAACCCTCGCTTACACATGCCCATGAACCGAAACAATAGGGACAAAGACCTGCGTGGTAGCTTGTCAGCTGATGAGGGTTCACAAGGAGAGAAGAGACCTGAATATGGAACTCCCATCCCAGTCTGTTCTGTAGAAAGCCATAAGTCAGTGCCCAGCTATATGGTGAGTCATGTGGACACCAGCTCCAAACTTCACAGCAGCTCATTCCCCAGCATGGGCCAAAGTGGCATTCTCTTCCCCAATTTAAAAACAGTACAGCCAGTTCTGCCTTTCTACCGCAGCCTAGTAACCCCAGCAGAGCTTGCCAACACCCCAGGAACACTTCCATCCCTTCCTCTTTTGTCATCCTCTGTACCAGTAAAATCCATCACAGCTCCTGAACCCTATATGACAGACCCTATACCAAAGAAAAAATCTCGAAAGTCAAGCATGCCAATAAAGATAGAAAAGGAGGCAGTAGTGCAAGATGAGCCGATGGATAAGGACAGCAGCTCTGAGGATGAGGCTCCTTCTCAGATCAGGGACAAAGAAGAGTTTGATAGCAGCCAAGTAGAGGGGAATATATGTACAAGAGAAGGTGGGGAGGAACAGGAGGAGAGGGAGGCTTACATTGATGAAGAGAAGGAGAAGGAAGGCACCAAGCATCTGTTGGACCAGACTTTAGGTAGAGAAATTACAGCCAGGGAGGAAAAAGATGGGCTAAAGCAAGCTGAGACAGGTGTCATCACCTGTGCACCAGCCCCCTTTGAAAACAGACTGATTGAGAACCATTGTGATGACAGCTTTCTCTGCCAAGAACCCAATCGCAATGAAGAAAGGGATGACAGGGAGCATGCAAGCTCACTGCATGCAGCTGAAAAGATTCCAGAGCTTAGATGGGATGAGGGTGAGCACAGGCAGACTAATGGAGGGGATCCCCGGCATATAGACCATGAGAGGGACGGATCTGACAACTGTGTAGATGACTACGGTGACTCAGGTTTGTCTCATCTCGAGTCCAGTGCTGACCTGCCACACCACTGTGAGATCTGCAGTAAGACTTTTAAGAACCCCTACGGTGTCAAGACACACTACCAAACTGCCCATTTGAAGGAAATGCACATGTGCACAGTGGAGGGCTGCAATGCTGCTTTTCCTTCTCGGAGGAGCCGAGACAGGTAAGAGGCATTGTTGTTATTATACCAACACAGGTTATCAGCAATTTGTAAGCCTGTAAGCCTGTTCATTGTTTTCAGAAGATTTTACCCAACTCTAAGGTGTTTCTGTTTAGATTACGCACAAATGCACCACTGAAGGCTGTCACATGGTGTTTAGCTCATTGCGCAGTTGCAATCACCACAGTGCCAATCCAAACCCTCACTTACACATGCCCATGAATCATAACAATAGGGACAAAGACCTGCGTGGAAGTTCTTTTCTGTTTAGCTTTTTTTGTAGGTACTTTGCTTAGCAGACTGTATATTAGTAATTCATCAGATCATACGTGAGTAGACTTTTTTTACTGGAACATGCAAAAATAGTGGCAAGGAAGAATAACTGCAATTAGCTGCTGTTGGGTTTGACTGGAAAGTACAAAGCCAAAAGATCAGCCTATGTAAAGATGTTTGCATGCAGCCAAAATGTTTTAAGACTGTTCACACAGAGATAATGAGCAGCAGTCCTCATATTTAGTAACAAGTTTACTTGTGAGGGTTAAACAAATATTTTTTAAATTATGTCCAGGTTCAGATTGGATTGGGCCAGTTTTCAGTGAAAATGTAACAACAATAGTATCAATCGGGTGTGCATGGCACAAACACAGTGCTTCAGCTTAAAACTGTGTCCATCTCAGTTCGGCTTTGGACATAAAAACAGAATGACCGTCGGATACAGTCATGGTTACTACTCTCTCAGACTCTGGACTAGAAGAGAAATATGTGCCCCTCTAGCCTGCATATGACAGTAAATGTAATATAAAAGAACTACAAGCACAACTGCTGCCTGCATTAGTTCTGTCAGTCATCAGCATATCTGACCTATTATTGCACAACCATAGAAATTTTTATTATATAGAAAACCATATAATGTTCAGATTTAGCAGTTTTCCTTGTTATTGTGTTCTTTTCTTTTTACTTTGCTGTGTAAACAAATAAACAAATAAAAATATGCAGCATAAAAAAAACTGGCTAAAACATCATATGTGTCTAAGAAAAGAGATTCTTGCATTTGGCAATAAAGAGTATGTGCTGGTGCTGAAAAATATATTGTGAAAAAAATGTCACCATTAGTTATACAACACTCAATTTTTTTTTTATCTTACAGGCACAGTGCAAATTTAAACTTGCACCACAAGCTGCTGACCAAAGACTCATTCAGTTCAGCCAACACTTTCTACCCGCCTTCATCCCACTGTAGAGACAGAGACTCTGCTGGCAAGGACTACTGTCAGGACCAACGGGACAGAGATCTGCACCTTCGAGACCCAACCAGTCAGACCTCTGTCATTTTCCGAGGGCACAACCGCATGGGCCTTGTCTTTCCCATGAGCAAACTATCTACTGCACCCTACAGTGCTGAGGCATCTCCCTTAGGAGAAAGGGAGGAATTAGGAAGAGAAGGAGAAGGGGGTGGAAGTGGGGAAGACGGGGCAGTCCTGGATCTGAGCACCTCCTCTTCTGCCCCACCTTGTGGTAACAGCAGCTCAAAATCTTTGTGGGACTCAGATGGAGCTGGCAGTGAGGAAGGGGAAGGGATTGAAGAGGATGAGGAGCAGCTCCCCATGGAGGACAGTGATGAAAGCTGTGATGGGATAGGTGTTGGGAGGCCTGGGGGTGAGGAGTTGGCACTTGTGGGAGAGAGGACCCTGGGCTGCATTGGGGGAGGACATGGCGGGCTTCAGGGAGGTGGGGGTGGATCTCCGATTACCTGTCACGTCTGCCAAAAGATCTACAGCAACAAAGGCACATTCAGAGCCCATTACAAGACTGTCCATCTGCGACTGCTTCACAAGTGTAAAGTCCCTGGCTGCGATACATCCTTTTCCTCTGTGCGAAGCAGAAATAGGCACAGCCAGAACCCAAACCTTCACAGGAACCTAGCTGTTAGCTCAGGTACCACAACTGAACAGGACTAAGAATTTGAACCTGTGTGCCAACCTAACCGATTTCCTTTGTTCCAGCTGTCTTTTTGTTTTATTTTTGGGGCACACAGAGAAGGCTCATCAATTAGCACTTTTAAAGATCTGGACTGTAGTCCATTTTTTGTCATGTTTTGTTAAAACAAAGATAGAGAAAATAGAAAAAAGTTCATTCAATTCTTCAAATGCAACTTGCTTTTGGAAACTCTTACTGCAAGGCAAAAAATGTTAAGATGAAATGCTCATCTCTGTGTTTACACATCAAGATGTAAAATACAATGAAAACATAAACCTGTCAGTAAATTAATTTAAAACTTTGATCTCACACTTTTGTTGCAATGTAAAACTAATTTCTTTTTATCGGTTTGCCTTACAGTCCAGTTAAGACAATTTGAAAAATTGATACATATAAACTGAATTTTCCTATTTGTTGTAAAGTGAGAGTTGAGTCATTAAACTGTATCATATAAGTAAATTTTCTTTCTCTGTCGTTTTTGCTGTTGGGTGTCCACATTTTCAACGTGAGAAAAGCAGTAGTGAAGTAACTTCTGTGTGTCATTTCATTCATTTGGACAATAGTCTTAAAAAAGAATCTGTTGAAAAGCTATAGTGTTGTGAGCTTGATCAATAAGTTACTGTATGGTGTTCTATGATCTGTCTTTATTGTTCTGGTTGTTACATACTGCTAATTTTGACCAAAGATTTTATTTTTAGTCCACAAGTGTGTATAAAAACTCATTTATAGAGGGATATGCAGTATTAAAACGGCCCTCCCTGGCCTATCTTATCCACTTTGTGATTAACAGCAGTATTTAAATGTGGGCTCTGTTGTGAAACATTAAAAAATAACAAACAAAACAAAAAACCTTTACACTGATCGGAATGAAAAAAAATCCTAATTTTGGTGTTATTTTTGGAAAGAAATCTGCTCATTAAACTACACATGATCAAGACATTGCTCTTATGTTGTTTATGTAGTTGCTTGCTGTATCCTGACTGACTGGACAAATGGCAGATAAATATGTGGTGTCTGGAGGCATATACTGTGAATAAGTCAAACACTGAGAAATAGTAAGTAAAAATTTATGCAATTTACAATAATGGTCCCACAAATGCGCACACCCTAAAAAAGAACTGGTAAACAAAATGTTTATGGAACTGTATATTCTGTGAATAATTTGTTAACTGAAAGAAACCAAAAATATACTGTATAAAATAGGTTACCACTAACGTAACATCAGTCTTTTTTTTTAAATGAATGAAAAAGAACATTTAGCTGTACATGTCTGATTATTTCATCATGGTTTACTGTTTTGGTTTTGCTTCTGTATTTTGTGTATTTTTTTTTTACTGTGTTTAAATGCAATGGGCAGGATTTATGATCCCATTTGTTTTTTGCCTGGATTTAAAAAAAGAGTAAAAACTAACATATGTTTCCTTTGATTCAATGTTATAATATTCATTCCAATCAAATAAAAAGCCATATGTTTGCAAGTGTTGTTCAGCTGATTTTTCTATCTGTTGAAAAAAATATACATATCATATATAAACAAATTATGTGTGTGTGTGTGTGTGTTTGTGTCCAAACTGTTTGCAACAACATTTTAGGAAACAGTCCTGCACAGAAAGAAGAA
>JAUZTA010000001.1:656667-667159 GCA_034780835.1 Ctenochaetus striatus
AAGAGGGGGAGAGTCCTAGAAGTTTGTAAGAGTGAACAGTTGAACATTTACACCTAGTGTGAGACTTTTTTTTTTTCAGCAGGTTGAAGCTATGTATATCTAATCATACACATTTAACCCATGCTTTGTATTTTTGTGTACTACTTATCCAATTAGAAGAGCTATGGGGTGATGTTGGTGTCCCGGAACAGCTGGCCACCTGTATATAGTTTATCCACAACGAGAAAAGTCTGTTTTCCCTTCTGCCTGCGGTCCTTCAGGATCGGGTATAAGACTTTGCGCCTCTCATTGATTTCCCTGGGAAACTGATTGTTCATCCCAAACGTTGTACCTTTGAGTTCCCATCCTTTGCTCTTAACGAGCACTTTCTGCTTGAAATATTCAAATTTAGCGATGATGGGACGGGGACGGTTTCCTCCTCGGGGTCTGAGCCGATGAACGCAGTGGGAAGTGATAGCATTCATTGTGTCTGTGGGTATTTTCAAAGTGGATATCATTAAGTTTTTAACCAGAGCCTCAGGATTATCCGGTGCATTCTTGGGGATGCCAGTAAAGATCAAGTTGTCCCGCATACTTCTGTTTGAATGTCTAAGACAGATTCTTTCAAAATTTTGTTTTCTTTTTTAAGAGAATCTACTTCAGATGACACCAATGCTAGTGTTGAGTGGAGCTCAGCATTGTCCCTCTGGAGGTCGTTTATTTGTTGGTGAGTGAACTCCAAACTTACTTTTAGGTCTTTGATCTCCTGATGAAGCAAGCCGAGTACTTTCCGTTTCTTACTGATAGATGCTAAAACGCTTGTCTTGGTGTCTTGATCGGTGGTCGGAAGATGAAGTGTGTCGGTAGAGGAGTCGGTCTTCTTCCTCTTTGCTGGGTATTTGGGGGCAACATTAATATTTGATTCTTCCATGACGCACTGGTAGAAGTAGCAATCAGTGAAATCCTCCAGGTCCTCCACTCTGGCTGGTGATCCAATGATGTCACCCATGAACTAACTATGTTAATATTAGCAGAGATATATTCGAAAGTAGGGCTGAATGTTATTGTTTAATCTAGCAGCAGGGCTCTGCCATGTAGAATCTCAAAGTCTCACTGTGTCTCGCAATCTCACAGCATACCGGGCTCTCTCCTACATTACTGTCCTTCTGTTTTCAGTTTCATTTAGCGATACAACACAGAGGGTTGTACAATAAAATGCAAGCTGAAGCCTTTTTATGCCACACTATAACAATTAATTTGTGTGTGAAGTGTGGTGGAGTTGAAAAGTCACTTAGCTTCTTGAGCTGCATTATAGTCTGATGTTATGGCAGCAGATTTGGTGCTGGTACTACACCACCAAAGACTCATAATGTGAACAGAATACTGTACTCCCTTTAAAGCAGTGATTTGTTGTTTTCCACCCATGACAAGAATATTAAACATGCACAAATACACACACGCACGCACGCACACACACACACACACAAATACACACAGTGTTCTCACCTCTAAAACATGCTCTGTTTGTTGTTCACGGTCCAGCTTTCTTGACGTTGTTGTGATCAGACCTGAGACAGAAAACAGTGGATAAATTACTTGACAAAGCAGTTCTGAGGCTGTTAAATTCTGACACGGAAGAAGACAGCTTAAGTGGTTTTAGTTGTTAAATTTAGTGGGTGCGGCTTATATTCAGGTGTGGCTTATAGTCTGAAAAGTATGGTAATTGGCTTTTCAGGCTTTTAATCCTATTTCATGGATTTCATCAAACAGCAGATTTTTACTCAGTTTAGAGCTAGGTTCATTCCTTATTACATGACATAATTCAAGTATAGAACTTCGTGCAGAGTAGAACTTTAGTGAAAACTCCACTCTCTTAGCTGCAGGAAAACCTTTGGATATGAACACTTTTTAGTCTATCAAACTTTGGAGTAGAAAAGACAACTTCAGCCTGCATTGCATTCTTTAATGTCGACGCAATCACAAAATTACAAAACCAAAGAAATGTCAAATAAACTAGATGTGGGTGACGGTGAGACCTTCATGTGCCAGCTCAAAGTGACGTATATGAAATCTATCTGTCATAGTAAGATTTGAAAGCGAACTGAGGACGATAAAAAGAGATCCTATCCAAACATGCTGAGGACATTGAGACCAAGCGTTTGATCACTGCAACACTGGAGGTACAGATTCAGAATGCTAAAGATACCACATTGCAACAAGGTGAAATACTGAAATAGCTTGAGAAAAAGTATCATCCCTGGAGGACAGGAGCACACAACATCCCCTCACACTGTACACATACTGGTTTGTTTACATCCATGAGGTGACTAAGGTTGTATGATGAAAATGATGTGGCTTTTCTGACTCTAAACTCAGCAAATCCACTGTGAGTGCCTAAACTCTTTGATCTCTGAGCTCTACTTGATTACTATTTTCTAAGAAATATCATTAGGGCCTGAGAACCTCAGGGGTGTGACGACCCTGATGTTTTCCTTTTGAACTTGAGCACATTTTCAAGGTGCTCGGGTTATTCAGAAACAAATATATCAAGTCCAGACTTACAAAAAAGCTTCTAAACTTAACAGGAAGTCAGCCATTTTGAATTTAGTTTTAAAGTGGCCATTTACAGGTATTGTACTTTAACAAACTCCTCCTAGGGCCTAGGCCCAATCCACCTGAAACTTGCACTGCCAGAAAATACTTGAAGAATAAAAGTTATCCAAGATTTGTGTAGATTTTGAATGGTGTAATTTTAAACATTAAATCGTTGTAACTCTTACGTATGCAGTCTAAGAGTCCAAACTTCAAACTAACCCTGTATAATGAGAGTCCAGTTTTGAAAATGTGTATATGCCAATAATCACTTAAGGTTAAGCACTACCTACTCTCAATAGGAAAATGAATGTTTTATTTCGGGTTGTGCTTCTCTTGGCTTCTCCTCCCTGACCTGATCAACGTAAAATTTTGTCTAAAGAGTGATATTTTGTTATCACAGTTTTTCACCCCGTCTTGAAGCTGGGTGGTTATGCCAATTTTTTGTTTTTGTTCATTTCTGTCTCACTCAGATTAGGGATTATCTCAAAAGAGGGAGGGGTGATATGATGAAGATTGTGGTATCAGTCCCAAAAGAAGAAATGACACAGGATGCAACGTAATAATATTTAATAACAGATCTGGATTCTCCACACTCAGCACATGCAGTATAAGTCAGAGGGAAGAGAACAAGGACACTGAAAATCCAGCATTATATATAGGCAGATACATATGGAGTCACTAACAACACTTCGGGCTCTAATTTCGTAGACCAGGCGTTGGCGCGGCCGCCTGCCCTATGCCGCGCCAGCGCACTTTGCAATTTTTGTGAACGGCGCAGTCCGGCGCAGTGTGGCACACCCACGCCTCCGTCCCCTCCACCGGTGCAAGTGGCAAAGGGGGAGAAGAGATGGCATGAGTGGGTTTAACACAGCTGAGTGTAGTCTTCACCAATCAAATGAACGCCTCTCATTGCCTTTAAATGCGCTGTGGGTGAGGCACAGTGCCAATTTCACCTCGCCACCACCATGGAGAAAGACAGCAGCAGCAGCAGCTCCAGGTAGCCAGACTTCTCCCAGGATGAAACTGATGTGCTGGTCCAGGAGGTCAAAGCTCGCAGTACCAGAATATAAAGTAATGCGAACAGACCTCCACGGGCTGATGATGCAAAAACAGCCTGGCAGGAAGTTACTAATATTGTCAGTCAAGTCTGCCCAGATATTCTGAGAACCGCTGCCCAATGTAAAAAACATATCAATGATGTAAGGAGAAGGGCCAAAAAAAAGTTGTCAGAGCAAAGAAGGCACACGGTGGCCACCGGGCATCAGAGGCCACGATGTGCATCACCGTGTGGACCACCTTGCGGGACGGATGTAATCTCTTCCTGTGTCATGAATAAGAGTACAAAATTAAGTGACAATTACATTAAAATCAGCAGCAGGCTAATCCAGGCATCATGCTTATGATCCAACTGCATTCCTGCTCTGTCATCGCCAATAGGAGAACCTTTGGTAATATATTATCTCCCGGTATCTCCTCCTCATCCTCCTTGCAATAATGCACTCCATCTTTTTAGATCATGTTCAGAATAAAGATTAAAACAGAGAAATTTGAGCAATCACGGGTAAATCCTTAAGACACCGACTGACTCACATGTATTCAGCGAGCGTCCTTTTCTTTTTTGTTTTGATTTTCATGAGATGAGAAAAGCTGAATATATACTCCGTATCAGATGCCGTGGCTGTTTGTGGTTGGCTGAGAGATGTGAACTACTTAGTTCGATCACACTTCCAGCTGCCGTCAGGTTAAGTTTCCATTACGCGTGAGAAACGTCTTTGATCTGACATCAGATGTGACAGGACAATTAATATAGATACAAATGTATATGCTGGTTCAGACGGTAACATTAAATAGTGGTTGCTGTGATTGTTTGTTGCACTGAAATGTGCCTGACACTCTGGAAACCTGCCTGTGAGGTTTTGGTGACGTGTGCGCACTGCGCGCCTGTCAGCCAAATTACCAATAGGCTGGGTGCGCCGGCCTTGCGCCGAGAATAGACCAGGTCGGAGCTGGCGAGCTTTCAGCGCACCTTCCGTGCAGTGTTTTGTCAAGAAATTGTCAATGCGCCAAGCTGAATCTGCGGACACCTCCTGGTGTGCCGCCACACCCATCTAGGTGCACACTGGTCTACCAAATTGTCCAATAAGCTGCGCACTTGGTGCGCCGCACGAAATCACCACTATGCAGGGTGCGCAGGGGTGCACCGCGCTGCGCCACCCTGCGCTGCACCACGAAATTAGAGCCCATGGTTTCATAAGTAGAGCTATAACAACTGCAGTCTGTAAGCCAGTGGAGACAGTGCAAGAGGCAAGTAATAAATAAACGATGTTCAGCACTGTAATTGTCAGAGATCACAAAAGATCATAGAAATGTTTAGCTGGAAGGGGAAACAGGTGACAAGTAGTTGATGTTGAAGCTGAAACCAGTTTATGTCTCGAGTGATAGTCTCAAAATGTGTTTAACTGAGACCAGCTGAGATTTACTTAGTAAATCGATATCATATCAACTCAATTATAGGAATAATAGTCAGGGCTTAGCCTACAGGTATGACCAAATGTCGAAAATGCTACCATAGCATGATAACCATAACTGTGTTGATAAATTTAAAGGTCATTTTGCAGCAAAATGTTCTAAAGTGAATCTTGTGGCTAAAGTGGTAAGGATTTAGTGAGAGTATCACTGATGCTCCTTTGTCTTTTAATAATATTTAAAAACATATTTTTATTGTTATCTGTTGGAACCCAAAGATACTGTTCATTTTGTATAACACCCAGATGCCTTGCACAGTACTTGACACACTTGTGGTTGTATTAAAATAAGGCCACGACTTGAATGATGTATTCACAATTTTTTCCTAGAAATCAATAGTTTATTACTATTGACAAAGATGTGGTATACAAATTTACCACTTAGTATCAGTTACAAGGCATGCTGTAGTTTTCCTAGGCTTGCAACCTTTTGAATACTGAGCAGGGCAGATGTGGGTTTCACCTGTGTAGAGTGAATTGCCTGTCATACTTGAATAATCTACTTTCCTTATTTTTTTCCTGACTTCTTTTGCAGCTATAAGGGGGAGGGTGTTGTCAGTGGCAGCCCAGAGAAGGTGTGGGAGTGTCTGAAACCAGTACCCGACGGCATCAGAGTCAAATGGGACAACAATGTCAAAAAGTTTGAGCTTTTGGAACAAATCTCAGAGGTGTGTTTCTAATTTCTCTCCACTGATCAGAGGATGATTTATCATTATCATTCTGTATTAGTTAACCAACTTCACTCCATACAATTGTCAGATTTCTTTTGTTTTTCATTTAAAAATTGTGTGAATTATTTTTTTAAAGCTGCACTGGGTGTGTCAGTATTAATCTCAACAGAACTGCAGCAATAAACCAGTATTTGTTTTCAGTAATCAGTTGGGTTCTGGGGCAGATATCAAAAGACATTTTTCACATGCCAAAAGATTATCTGTACAGAATAAAATTAATATTTTGATCAAATATCCACTTATCTTTTATTTTTCTTTTTTGCCATTTATTGTTTCTCTGCCACTGAATTTGATCAGTAAGTACAAGTCCATGTGTATTTTTTTGAAAACACAATCTTGCCCAGTGCAGCTTTAAATATATCCACGTAATACCGGAGGTGATACCCTTTTTTGACTTTGCTTTGTTCAGCTCAGTCTTTGAGTACATTCCCTTGTCTCCCACTCTTGCGCAGGACATCTCTATCTGCCGAACAGTCACGCCCTCAGCAGCTATGGGTATCATAGCACCACGAGACTTTGTAGATGTTATTTTAGTTAAGCAATACGAAGATGGCACCATTTCATCCAATGGTGCGTAATGACTCATTCTTGTCTCCTCTTCTTCCTGTACTTGTTTCTTTTGTACTTTCTAAAATTTATTGTGCCATGCAGTAGGAGCTGGACTTTTTCTACATGCAAAAGTAATGCTGACAATGAACTGCTGGTCTGAACAGACTAAACGGATTACATGTGATTTAGATTTCTTTCATCTTAATTTATGACTCCGTAATAAAAGACTGATGAAGACTTAATTTGAATCAAAACAGTCTGCACGTTTTTTTAAGAGACTAAAAGGAACTCTGGACTTGAGTGTGCATTTCAGTTGCAGTTTCAGTCTCAGTTTCAGTTGCACAAGCGCAGTTTTGTTTTTTCAGGAAATCTTTGTCCAAAGGTTTTACCATTCAGCAGGCCTGTGACTGCAGGCATGGTGTTTGCAGCACTAAAGCTCAGGATGTTATTTTTTGTTTCCCAGCATTATTTGTAATATGGATAAAAGCTGGTTGGAAAAAAAATCCATAAATAGCATTTTCCCAAACTTATGTATTTGGTGTCTCAAACACACAAAATAACCCACAAAAGTTAGCTTAAACACACAGCACATAGCTAAGAATCAGTAGGATTCCCCTAGGAGCATCAAGCACATGATCCTTCACTGGCTTTCAACACTTTTGATAGAGTGTGTTTGATAGAGCACCTGGCCAAGCAAGATGGGCTCAAATTTAGGTGCTCATTGTCAGAAGAGAGAGCTGTCTTTGGTCCATCACAAGCCATGAGTTTAAAATCTGTAAGCAGTCTAATTTGCATAATCTTTGCAGTTGTTGAGATGCCATGGAAACACATGCACACCCACTGACAGACACACACGTGCACTGAATAGTACTGTCAGTCATCCAGTATTATCCTGTCATTTCTTAATTAAGCAACTTGACTGTAAGACTTTAAAGATACTCTGCCTGTTGTTGCAGTGAACTGCTAGAAATCATGACCAAACCATAGAACTTAATATACAACTGTATTTACCTCAAGTATGTTTATAAAACTCAAGAGTCTACAGTTTTATAGTTGTCAAGGTTCCACCAGGTGAAATGACACAGAAAAAACCCTCCAACCAGCATGCAGAATTAAGTGTTTGAAGGAATATTTTGCCTTTTGAGAAAAACCCTAGTTGGCTTATGGGTTTTGAAGGCAATTGGTTCCATAGTGAATTGAAAGATATGAGAACAATAGTGACCTTCTAATGTAATCCCCAATAGCAAAAAATAGTGTTTTTCCCAAAAGGCAAGCTGTTCTTTCAATTGAAGGAAAATCCACTGACTCTGGACAGAAATAGAACTCCTCACAGGATCATCATGCTGTAAACCAACATGCACGTATGTTTGTATGTTTTTTTTTGTTTCATGTCGAACAGCCACCAACGTGAATCATCCCAGCTGTCCTCCGCAGTCTGGCTATGTGAGAGGATTCAACCATCCATGTGGTTGTGTCTGTGTTCCCATCTCAGGGTGAGAGCACTAACACACAAAAACACACTGAACAATTACAGCATGTGTTTGTGGAGTTCAAGTCAAAACAGTTCAAGTTCATCGTATTTCTTTTTCTTGTTTGTGTTTCTTCCTCTCTATTTCCAGAGAACCCAACAAAACCTTGGTGTTCAGTTTCTTCCAAACAGACCTGGGTGGTTTACTCCCTCGCTCTGTGGTTGACTCATTCTTCCCCTCCAGCATGGCTGAGTTCTACGGCAACCTGGCCAAGGCTGTTAAGTCCCTCAAGGGATTCTGACACCAAGACTAAAGAAATTTACTATCTGACCTGGGGCCTACTGACAGGTCAGGCTAAATTTTCATTCCATCTTACACTGAGATTATCAAACAATCACCTATTTTGAAAAAATCTAGTCCACATTTTATTTAATGTCCTGCAGTAGAAATCCAGAAAAACAATCAGCCCCCATATTTAAATGCATTCCCATGAGAACCAAAACATGCATCCTTAGACTCAAAAAACCAAATTATTTTGTCACCCCAGCGGGGAAAATATGTTTAGTTGCAAGTGCTCAACAAACACTGAGAAAAAAAGGAATAGAGAATAAGAAAAGGAAGTGGTACATCTTAAACTCCAGTCCGTTTACACTCCCAAAAATAGGGTAAATTTATTTCTTTCCATCTAAAAATGAGAATAAAAATCTGTGTTTTTACATGTTCTAAAAGTACATAATATCTTTACTTTTTGAATTATGATGGAAAAACAGAAATTTCCTCTGTCTACAATTGCATACTTGCGTGTGTACAGTAAACATGCATGTTGCATGGACCTTATTTACCCTATGCTGGTATCAGATTATTGGTTTAGAGTACTGATTCATACCTCATTTTGCCGTTTGTGTTGTACTTGAAATGCCAGAGTTTTCCTTATCTCTGCTCACCTGTAAACCATTAACATCTGCCTCTTGTATCTGCCACACTGAAGCACAGGTGAGATGGCATGAGTGGCCTTTTTTTAACAAAGGCTTTTTTTCTGCCTTGGTTTCTTGTTTTTTTTCATAAACAATCCCAGAAACTCTTGGTTAAGTTTTAAGATTAAAGCCAAACCAGCTGCCTGTAGTCACAAGTTCAGGGGCCTGGTTCAGAAAGCAGGTTTAGTGAAAGCCCTGAGTTTGGGTTTTTGTTTCAGAAAGGGAGGTAATTCAAACCCCAGACAGAGGGCTAACTCCGGCCTGTTTCACAAAAAGAGGTGACAAGCTCTGAGTCAGTTCTATTGTAACTAAGTCTGTGGACCTTACCTGGTCAGCAGCAGGCTTTCTGCAATGAACCTCAAGTTTCTCTCTGTGTCACCCCTTTTAGATAGAGCCAGAAATGCTGTTTCATTTCCTTCATTCCTTCATTCATTCCTTCATTCAGTCAGATCGTATCATGTGCATTTTAGTGATGGTTCGTCATTTGTCTGAATATCCAAAATCCTGGCTGGTTTACATAGCCCAGTCTGTTGGGCATTCTATATGACACTTACTCTTTTGTTAAGTTCTTTTGTTGAAGATCTTATCGATGAAAGTTCTGCATTGCTCTGCAGGAAGTAATGGGTTTGTAGGCTACATAGGGTGAGTAATTACTATAATATATAATAATTAAGCAGTGTAATTTTTTCTTCACAATTTATTATATAGCTTTTCTGCATATTATCCATCCTCACATCATCATCCATTGTGGACGTGCCTTACATCCAAGCAGATTCTTTGTGTTGCCCAAGGGGTTTTTTTTGCAAATGGTAGTTTTCTGCAATAGCGATGTGGAACTTTTTAATAAGGCCACTGAATGCAGATCTGTCAGGAAAGAGTGCCTCGCTCTGAAATGCATTTTACACATTTTTACTTTGTTTAAGTGAGGTGCCGCTAGAGCCTATCACGGCCAAGTCTGATTGAACTTTAAATTTCATTTTAAGTTGATCCAAGTCCATTTTTCCCTGGCGAAATTTTGGCAAAACGAAGATAAATTTTAGATACTATACCATTCCATAAATGTTCACCTGTAATATAAGTGTAATTAAATTTTAAAATGAATAGACTATTTCCAAATTTATGCATTGAAGAAATTTTCTCCCATGCTATTTTCCTTCCTTTGACATTGCAACCATGTTTTTTTTATTTTTTTCATAAAACGTGTTCATACTTGCTAAATGTATTCATGACTATTCCTTACCCGAAAGGGTAGGCAAGGCAGATCTCTTTTTTGTCAGCTGTTGCCATGGTGAATCATAGGGCTCTAATTTCGTAGACCAGGCGCAGGGTGGCGGAGCGTGGCGCACCCTGTGCAGCCGTAATTTCGTCTGACGCACCACCGTCAGCTTGGCGCACTGACAATTTGGTGACAAAACACTGCGCGGAAGGTGCACTGAAAGCCGCGCCAACGGGGTGTGGCCTGCGCACTTTGCATTTTTCGTGAACAGCGCAGTCCGGTGCAGCGCGGCGCACCCACGCCTCCGTCCCTCCCACCGGTGCAAGTGGCAAAGGGGGAGGAGAGAAGGCGTGAGCGGGTTTAACACAGGTTTAACACATTGACTGTATAAAACACTGGACAAACCCTCCGTGACATCACCCATTGGTTTCTGCCTGAGCAAAAGTGAAGCCTA
>JAUZTA010000001.1:841576-851715 GCA_034780835.1 Ctenochaetus striatus
TAATAATCTGGATTAAAGATCAGAGAGAAATCAAACTTTAAGTGGGCAGATACTCATCGATCTCCTTTAAAGCAAAGGAAACATTGCATAGTTTAGGATGCTAATGAAGATGATATTTGGTAATATTTTTAATAAAGCTAAAACCTTTGCATTATCTAATAGACTACCAATTGTATGTCTGGATTAATGCTTTATTCCGTAGTCAAAGTTTTCTCTACAAACACGGGAGGAAATGTAACTGTAGACATGTTGCTGCCAGAACAGTGTTGTCACTTCTGACTGCTATGTCAGACACTACTGATATAAATTTGACTCTTTTTCGAGTGAGTTGTGGCCCAGACAGGCGGCTTTACAAGGAAAAACAAGTTATTGTAAAGTGATTCAAAACAAAACAGAAAACATAAAGTGCAACACAAATAATATATTCAAAGATAAAAGTCAGAGCATCGACAATCCAATGATACGGTCTCCTGATCTTTCATTACATACAAAGAAATCCTTTCATGAATTTTAAAACATTTTGCAATATATCCAATCTGAGTGTATATAATACTTCAAATCTCTACTCAAACATTTGGTACAGACAACATTTAAAAATCCTCTGAGCCCCCAAAAGGCTGTCTTTCACTCTTATGATATATATGTTAAAAAAAAATAAGATGGGAGCAGCCCATTGACTTGTAAATGAAAGTATAGCGGTGTATGCCAGGATGTTACCAAACCCACAAGTAAAGCTCACAGTGGTGAGTCAAGGCTTTAGTGCTAGTGTGATAAATCAAACGAGGCATGATGAGCTGTAGCAGTCATTTGCAAAGCCTGAGCAGGGCCATGCATATATTAAACTTCACTATGATTCAACAAAGGTAAAAGGTGGCAGCAACAAGTCTCTTATTTAAGTTGGAAACATAGCTTTTTTCTTGAATACAAACTTAATTTCAGCCATAGTCTTTTCCCCGAGCTCTGTACATGTGGTTTATAGGTAAGGAAATTATGGATCGAAATACCAAGATATTTGTGGGATTTCACCTTCTCAATGACCTTTACCTCAAGACTAACAACAGAGAGGATATCCTGTGACACTCTCTTAGAAAATAACATTAACTTATTCTTTTCAGCATCAAGAGCCTTTTGTAGTCCAAGGAAAGTATTCTGGACAGCAAACATCAAAAACTGAAGTTACAAAAGGAGCTGCGCTGTTGTCTGCAAGGAGGCTCTTTCTCATGTAGAAAATAAAATGTGTGGTTGAGTGCATTTAAGGAAGAACAGTTTGTTTGTAAATGATGCATCATTTTTCAGTTAGTCAGAGGAGAATGTGACTGTTTCTTTCAAACTAAAACGATCCCTTTATTTTAAGGTGACAAAATTATTTTCAAGCTACATCCTCTGAAAAAACAGCTTTCTGTCATCTTAAAGGAAGAGGAACTGGGGGAGAGTCTCCTTACACCACTTGATATCTTTGCAGCAGCAGATTATTTTCCCTCTTTTTAATTAATTATTTTTCCTGTTTTCTTGTCTTTTTTTTTGCAAATCTTACTGTAAATTGCCCATGACTGGATAAAGCCCAAGGCAAGCATTTCACTTGATGTTGGTGCTGACATGTCAGACTACATAATGGCCCCTGACCAAAGCTTGTTATTGTCTTGTGAGTACAGAGACTAAAAGTTGTATATGAAAGAATGCTGTGCCAAACCAGAAGACCCATCTCACAGAGCTCAGTATTCAAACAAACTCTGACATGCTAGTCTTTTTGACTTGATGTGTGAGGCCTTCCAGGGGCTGATGTCTGTCAGTGATACACATTACATGAAATAAAACGCAATTTTTTCCTTCCCAATACCCCGTGTGAGACAGGGGGTGCCATTATCAGGTCGACACCATGTAGTCTGATCGTGGCATAAATTGTTGCCATTGCATTTATTGTTGTTATCTTCTGACTGCAAACTTCCCTCTGCTTGCTCAGGTGTGATGATTGAAGTGAGAGGAAGTAAATGAAAACTGATCCAGAACTCCAGTTTGAGTTATCCACCAGTTTGTGGACTTAGCTTGGCTGTATTCATTTGATCTTTTTAAAGATTGAAATAGAAGAGTTCACATTACAGAGTCATCAATAAGGACTTGCACCTGCATATATTTGTCAGGTATGTATGCATTCATTATGTTCACATGGCGTGAGCTTCAAAATGTATATTACTGTGAGGAATTGTTATTCAGTCCCATCTGACCAATTGGTTAATGCAGCCATGCAAGAAACAATAAAGGTATTAAGGGTATGTCTCCGTAGTCCAACTAAAACCCAAAGTGATTCCATTCACAGTAATACAAAACAGAGAACAGTCATCAGACATTCGCATCAATGAAACATAACTTAAGCTAACTGCAGCTGGGCCAAACAGGTGCAGCAAAGCAAGATTTTGCAATGCTGATATTATTTTACTCAATAAATCAACCTTAGTGAGAGCTCTAGGAGGACCAGTGGCATGTTCTGAAGGACCATACTGCAGTAGAAGAAGAAAAAAAAATAGTGATATGTGCTCCAGATGGGATTAAAGTCAGTAAGTGTAGCCAGTATTTCAATCAGCCAACCTCCCCATGAGGAATCTATCCAACCTGCAAGGGGCTTCAGCCTGATGAGTCTATTTACGTAATCAAAATCTTGCACAAAGTAGAGCCAGTAAAATAGTATGAATTAGCACATACCTAATCTGGTTTCATTTGATTGTTATTGTTCTGTGATGGATGTAATTCTTTTTGTCCCCTTCAGCTTCCAATTTAGGGTATCATATGTCAGGTTAATAAAAGATGTAGCTGAAGTAAAATGAATAGAAATGAAGGAAAGTGAAGTGATAAAACACAATGGATATGAAAGCAAAGCAAAAGGACAAAGGCAGGAAGAAGATGACAGACAAAGACACAGAGGGACAGCTCAGACAGTCATCTTATCCCAGGCTGTCTTGAAGTGCCACGATATAAGACATGCACATTCAATCATGGCCATAAAGGCTGAGAGCCAGCAACTCCCTGGAGCAGCCCTGGCATCCCACACCAAATCCATCAGGTCTGACTGAGAGAGAAGGAGATGGATTCCCTGTTGTAAAACAATCTTGTGCTTGGCGAAAAAAGAAATCTATCATAGGGAATAAAGATCTGAACTGGCTTGGCTTTTAAATAGGATAACCATCAGAAGAGAAAAACGGAGTCGACAGAGGAGGAAATATATAAAAGACAAACAAGTGGATTCCTGAGTGTAACAGACACCTCAGGGCTGGCTGAGACTGCTGTTCAGTTTCCACTCAGAGATACAGTAAAGCTGAGGGAAGCAGACTGTAAACACACTGCACATTATCCAGGGATTAAAAAAATTATCATCCACAGCAAACATTCCTTCTCTGTTTCTCTGCATGAAGCCAAAAAACACTTTGAGGCTCAGTCCAAATGAGTTTTCATGTCCTGGTGAGAAGTGTACTCTGAGGGACACCCACATGTTGTTTGTGAAAGATATCGGGGAGAATTGCCCCGCCGTTGTTTAAGCTGCATACTTGTTTTTCCATCAGTGACTTTTAAGTCTGGAGGCAAAAACATAAATTTACTCAAGGATATGTGTAATGAAGGATACAGTCATTAAATGCTTAAGGAGAGGAAAGGTATAATAATAAAAGCCTATAATTAGCAATTAAAATATAATGCAGTGTTGTACAATGATAAATTAAACAAAAAGTTCCCCTCTTTACAGTTGTTATTCACAGCTGGCTAACCTCATCTTACCTCCAGCAGGAGTCAACACACACCAGACTGACACTGATCTTCTTATCTCACTCACAGAGGAAAGCAAATGTATTTATTTCTCAAAATGTTGAACTGTTTCTTACAGTAACAGTATAGATATTGGACTTTTATATTTTTACATTGTACTTATTTAACAAAAGGATACTTCTTTTCCTGCAGGCTTAATGAGTCACTGAGTTGGGACCTTTGACTGTGATTGTACTCAGATCACCCGGTCTTTCCCATTGGGATCACAGCCTGAAGCCAGTTCTTTTCAATTTGGCAACAACACTGTGTAACCATGCTGAACCCTGGGAGGAGAGTTTCACTCCAACATTCCTGAAGAAAATGGCCCAAATATTTCCTGGCTGAGGGAGACCACGACCAGTTAGAGTGGGGTCACCTCCGAGTGAATGATATGTATCAAATATTCAGACAGAAACGTCATAGGAAGATAAAATGAAAGAGAACAAAGACGATGGAGGATGGAAAAGCACAGCTGCCTCTCTGTACCCACTGTGTTTCCACTCCCATTATCTGACTTCTTTATATACATACTGCAGGTCCACAGAGAAAATTAACTTTAAGACATAATTTAAAACATATCTCAGCTAGGAAGATTATCATTTTTCCTTTTTTAGCTTTTTTTCTTTTCTTAACATTTCCCTTTCTCATCAGGTCAACAAACACATGGTTGAACTTTGCGCACATTTTTCCACACATAAGGACTTAACCACTTCCACTGACAGCAGCCCTGACAGGTAAGTAGTCATTCCATCCACCCATCCGTCCATCTATCCCTCCATCCATTCATATTTTCTGTCCAGCCACTTCAGGGACATTGATGAGCAGTGCACTGGCTGATGGTCCCCTGAGGAAACTTTCCTAAAAGCAGTGAACCACACACTCACAGCAGCACCATAATACAGCCCCTTCACTCTTCACTGCTATTCTTCTCCCCTTCATAGGAGCTGAAAAATCCAGCAACCATTTCCTCTGAACTGCATGTGAGTTCTCTCTCTGACAGAAAATGCCGTCAGACAGAAAGTAAAGTGAATTTAATTTTCTATGGCCTTCTGAGTCCTTGCAGTTGGTCTAAAAAGCTCTCACATTAAATTCTGGTAATTAAATTACAACTAATGGCATTAATGTTATGATGAAGAGGTGTTATCAGAAGCACAACTCATTAACATATTTTAGATTTATGATCACACAAGTCTAAAAGGCCTAAGTAAACCTCATATGGTCAACTATATTGAAAAATTTGTCTCACATAAAAATATTCCGTTATGTTTTCATTGAGTCTCTGCTCTCCCTGAATATCATCTGCTTGTTTGGATGTCTTCATCTTAAAATAAGTACAAACTGGACAACATGCTCTAGCTGAGCTGTTACTCTTAGTTACTTTCAGCATCTTTATTAAGAGAGGCTCTGACCATCATTTAAGACTCATAAATGTCCCTTGCATGTTGACTTCCAGATGTTTCAATCAGGTCAAAGTTTTAGCCTCCCACAATGCAACACAAAGATACATAGACTGTACTCTGTCCCATCTGCTATTTTTATGTGAAGAAACATTTAAGAAACAATAGCAAATCATTATACGTATTGCTCCTCCCAGGAATATTTGGGTACTGTGATATGTGGTGTAAACTGTGTTTATTGTTTGTACTTGTGCTAGAAATTCTTATTCTCTGGGAACCAAATGGGCCCTAAGGGACATTAAAGTTTCCCTTACCTAACCTAACCTAATGTTTTTCCATTTGCTTGCAGGGTTTTCATGCCATCCTTCAAAAATCATTGCTATTTTACACGCTAGGTGAAGTTGTTGTCCAAATTACCAATTGGTCTACTTCTAAACAGGTCCCTGAACTCCATCTTTGGGAATATGTACCACCAGAGCAGAAATTATTTGCTTTATTTTGAGGCCCTGATTTTAATAGTTGCCCCTAATCAAATGTAAGTTGAAGGTTTTAATTATCTTAATATTGCTCTTATGTAATAGATTATCTAACTTACAACTAGCATTTATTTTGGTAAAACTGGAACATTCTTTCTAGAGAAAATGCCTTTTAGTTTTGGATGGGATGTTGTGTGACTGCTCTGCCTCAGCTCTGTGATTGACAGTTTTTCTGAAGTAACTGCTGGTGAAGTTGCTAGTTAGCCGAACAGCAAGCTCGGGGGAGACTGCTACCACACCCATGTTTACATCAGCACCGAATCAACAAACTATGGACATAACAGGGGCAAAAGAGACAGAGAAGGATGTTGATGGAAGAGAGAAAAAGAAACCAAACAAGAGGCTGGGACTGGAGTCATTTAAGACTAGCTTGTCGTCATTGGAGAGCCTTGCAAAATTAGAGGCTCCAAGACAGATGCAAAGTTGGACTTACAGCGTTTAGACAAGTGAGTAATATTAGCTGGCTTGCTAAGTTTTATGTCTTGAGTAGTTTTTTTCCATTTTTCTATGTTTGGCTGTGACAACAAAGTGGTCAGTTTATGCGATCATCAGTCAAAAGGTTGTTCTTCTTCTCAAACCTCAAGCACTCTTAACACAGAGAGAAAAGGTTTGAAACATTAATGTTGATATCATTCTATGCATAGATTGCAAGTTATCTTATTGGTACTAGCAATGTGACCAGGGGTAACACCATCAATCTCTGATGTCAGAGTCGCACTGTGTCCACAGTGCTGGATGCACCTTGGAGGAAGTGTGTCCCTTTTGGCAAAAAATTACAGTTTTAATGAAGATGAAAGACAATCCACCTTAAGACTACAAAAACCGAGGATCTGTGTGCTAAAAACTATATTTTTTAAAGTTTACAAACATTTAAGGGGCTATTATTAAAGCAGATGGACAACTTTATATCCATAAATAATGGGCAGGGTAGTATTTGAAATAGGGAATACATCTGTGCCATCCTGAAGCAAAGAAATGAAATAAAGCAAAGCTGAGTTGCAGCAGTGGTGGGTGGGAGGCTGAGAAGGTATCATGTCTGCTGATGGAAACAGGTTGATAACAGCGGTGAGTCTGAATCTAAACTGAGAATGAACATTTGGCATGCTGCACCTGTCTGCACAACAGTGACACATACCCAGGGAACAACAGCAGGCAGATTTAACCAGTGCTGGAGCAAGTTATCAGATCTTTTACAAAGCTAATAAATCAAAATATATAAAATGCAAAATTACCACTAAAAGTCCTGCAGTAAAAAATCCTAGTCTGCGATGCTGATAAGTATTTAAAGGCATAATGTGCAGGATTTTCTAAAAGAGCAATGTGTAGACTCCACAAATTAAATTCCTCTCAATCATCACTTGTGACCCATTAAAAGTATGTGGTAAAGTATTTCTCTGTAGAGGCCCTGCTCTCTCTGCCTTCCCTGTTTTTTCTTTCTCTTCATCTTGCTGTGTTTGAGACGGTTCTGGAAGTCAGCCTTTGAGGAGTGGAGCGTAGCCTTCAGTCAATAATGGAGGAGTCAATGGTTACATTGCTGTCTTATCTGTCTCCTCTGCTCTGTCATGGGCTTCGAGTCTGTATGTCTGTTTGACCAAGGGCACACACACACACACCCTCACACACATATCACAGAGCCTCCACAGTGGGGAGGATGTAACACGCACTTCAACCGAATTCCAAATTCCAGCATTACGACATCTTTCTGTGGGGCTGGCAGGGGTGTGGATCTGTGCTTTAGAGGGTAATGTGAAATAATCTGAAAGTAACATTTTTATTCTCTGATTCACTGTTTTGTTCCCAATAACACCTCTCCCTCTCTTCATTCACTCTCTAGCTTGACCACCATGGCCCTCTCGCTCTAGCTGAATATGGAATGAGGAGCCACATTTTAATTATGTTTTTGCATACAGTAATGAACAATTGCTGCGTAATAGTCTTTTTATCAAAAATTAACATTCTTAAATTTTAGAGATACGGCATTGTGAGAGTTTCACAATGAAATATACTGGATATATTATGACAAATGCATTAATCAAAAATAATCCCACAAGGTAAATAAATGTACTAAGCTGAATTCCATAGATTTAATTGGGTCCCTTTTACAATCTTTCTTGACCTAGGAGAAATGTCAACCTCATCAATAGTATGGAAACCAAGTCACTTTACTTTAAGGGCCCTTCAAAGCAGACTGCTTTGTGCAAATGCTGGAAAAAAAAGTCTGATAAGGCATGTTGTGGGCATGCCCGAATTTAGTGCTGCTACATTTAAAGAAAGGGATCCTAGGTTGTTTTTTTTTCTGTCTTTGTCATGGACTCTGCTGGAGCTTCCTAGCCCCACCCTCCTGCTGCTCCTCCTGCTCACACCTCCTTACTCATCCTCCAGTCAGCCCCTGCCAGCTTTTCCTGCCAGTATCCTGTCCACACCCATTTGCACTCCCCTTGCATTGACTGTCAGCCTATCAGTAACCAGCCTGCTCAGCCACCACACACCTGTCACTCATCAGCTCATTATCCCCTCAGTATTTATACCGGTCAGTTTTCCCTTTGTTATTTGATCGTAGTTTGTGCTTCTGCCTTCTTCGCATCCCACCTGTTTATTGTGATAGCCTATTGGATTTTTGACCTGTGCCTGTTACCCTGGTTTGTGTTTTTGCCTGACGTCTGTGTACTTCTGCCTGATCACTTCTGGTTTGTTATTTTGATTTTTGTTACTGTGTTCCGTTTTGCTGGGAAGTCTCAGTAAATTTCAGTTTGTTGCCTTATTTCTGCCTCTGCCTTTTATTCTGCGAGTGGATCCTCTCTGATTTGTGACAGTCTTTCTCTGCCTCCAACTAATAAAATGAGAGATGGAAGTCAACTTAAAATAAAGAGAACAAAATGTAATGTAATGCAACTGAAAACAAATGAAACGTCAGGAGTGTTACAAGTGCAGCAAAAACCACCTTTGGAGGTAGAGCCATTTATCATTAGACATGCTATACTATAGTCACTTGTTGTGCACTTTGTTCCTGAACACTCAGTATACTGACCCTGAATCCTTCATTTCACAGGGGATGCTTGTAGTTCCACAGTTTGTTCTCTGTCTTTGGTTTTTCCCAGTCAGCCCTCGAACCCAGAAAGGTTTTTACTGCTGTATATATCTGCATGGACGACACATTGTGGTCTAATATCCTCTTATGCACTGGGAAACTTGTGAGGCTGAGAGCTGACTTAAGAAGTGTCTTAATATGATTTTCTTGTGACTGCTCAATTGAAAACCCCTATGGCGCCTCCTAAAGTAGCTGGTGTGGATGCTACCATAGCAACACTTATATCAGAATGAGAGAGTATGTCTTCATTACAAAAAGAGCAAAGACTGACATTAAAGCCTTTTTTAAAGTGAAGAAGATCTTTTCACTTCTTTCCGGACCTAATTTATCAGCTGGCTCCACTGCTAGTGCTCTCCTACTATGTTGTATGCGTCATCGGTCTGATTGGTTGTTGTTAGCAAGTGAAAGACAGATGATTTGTCCCATTAGGTGATTTTTTTTGCTAGCTTTCCAAACAGTTTAAATGGACAATTTCCCTGAAGGTTCTGTTTAATGACCAGCTGTAGTGTAAGATTTTGAAAATATATATTTTACAATGCTTACCTTTACCTCATATTTCAGTGAATTTTTGTTGCCCTTTAAAGGATTTTATTATTCCTCCAAAGAGAGAGAGGTAGAGGAGAGAGAGAGAAAAGGAGGGAGTCAGATAGAGAGTACTATACTATTATAACCATACTACTAACGTATCATTCAGTGGTGAGGTACTGGAAATAATCAAACTAAGCATACATAAGTACAAATTAGAGCAAAGCATAATTCTCTTGACATTAGAGCTGCTATTGTAGCTGGTGACTTCTGACACCATTTTTCACAATCATTGCTGGAAGCTTGGTCTCAAATATAACAGATAATTTATAGAACTGCATAGGGGAAGGAGATTCTCCAAGTACTTCGCCATTCCCAGCTCCCAAGGACTCTTAAGAACACATTAAATCTGTTTTTCTTTGGCTTAAAATCTTCAATTTTAGAAATCAAGAAAAATAAGCAGTCTCAATCAGTCTGCATTAGTCCACTGTTGTGTGCACATAACAACATCTGGGAGTAAGAAGAATACAGAGGGGTCTATACAGATATTCAGAACTGGATTCTGTATTCAGCTATGGTTCAGTGCAAATAGAATAAAGTCACATTTATTATGCATTTTCCCTCCTTAGATCAAAGCATTTATCTTTTAACATACTCTCACCTGGCCACACTGTGTTAGAGGCCTCTATTGAAACCGCAATAAAGGACGAATATCTTTTCAAGCAGACACTGTGGGAGAAGGCACAAAAAGCCTGGAGCTCCACATCCAATCACTTGACTTTTCCTATTAGATACAGTGTTATG
>JAUZTA010000001.1:925330-938685 GCA_034780835.1 Ctenochaetus striatus
AATGCGGTGACGTTACGCGGCGACGTAAAAAAAAAAAAAAAGTACCAGTACCAGCCAAGCGCAGTATAGTATCGTTTTTAATGCCTCAGTACCGCGGTACTATACTGGTACCGGTATACCGAACAACCCTAGTTTGACCTTTTTCAATTTTATGGTGGGATACAGTAACAGTTAAGGTGTGTTACAACCACCTACTTTTAAAAAGGAAGATGAATAGAAAACGGAAATGAGACGCGGAATCAACTACATGATATGATTAAAAGTGATTTAATTACACAATATCTATATTTCATCTTTTGAATATCACATTTAACACAAAGACATGTTTATCCCTAGAATGTCTGGGTTGTTAAAGTGACAACTGTGCCAGCAAACAACAATGAGGATGCTGTCAGAGAAACAGGGACCAAGGTACTGATACTATTTCAAAGGTTCATCATACAGGAAAGCTTTGACTTGTGGGGGAAATTGTTTGAATTTGAACTCAGTTTATTAAAAAAAAAAAGAAAACACTGTAGATAAATCACATTTCTTAGTGAAAAGACCAGATGAAACGTTTTATAACCTTTCCTTCAATTTAAGAAAAAACACAAGATATTGTAACTGTATTTATCACAGCAATTGTGATAAACATGGTACAATCTTCCAATTATACTGTCATTTTCTCAGCCATATAAATAAGGAAATTGATGGGTTTTTTTCTGGGAATCATTTTAAAGAGTTTGTCAAAACTCCATTAACAGAAACTGTGTGGTTATCAAACTCATATTTTAAATCTTGTAGATAATTAACAGACAACAAATCACAACTTCAGGTCAAATCTGAATAATTATTATCCATAATGTTCAATACTAAAATCATAATTGTTTCCTGGGACAAGTTAACAACTCATTACCAATACCATTACTTGTTTTGTAAAATGTGTCTCAACAGCTTGTTTTTTTACCCACAAACGATAAATAAATTTAGTGTTTATCACTGATAAAAGTATTTTCCAAATATGCATCGAGCAGATGCTCGATATGCATAGCACAGATGTACACATATGCAACACGCAGGTATTCATCATGCTGTGTGAAATCAGAGAAAGCCATCTGCTTCTGACTTGATGGAATTCTGATATATTGCATCCTTTTTTATTACTGTTGTCTCATAAATCTGACACACATATTCTGTTAATAATCTGACTGTAACTTCACCCTGAGGGTGCTGTTGGCAGTGATTCATGCCTGCAACACAGGCACTCATTCACCTCACATACTCAACTGAAAATTGCTGTCTGTATGTTTTCATTGGTAATGTAATGATGATAGCTGGAGCACAAGAAGGAGGAACAACAAATTGAGACACACTGACATCACAGCTTGAGTCTGTACGCATCTGAATCCATATTGATCAGGGCAAAGATGAAGGGCTTTGGCCTCTCATTCAACTTTCCCTCCTTATCTGTTGACTAACTGTATAGTGACACCACTGCCCCCTACTGCCTAACACCTCTGCATGTCACTAGCTATACAGGAATTTCATGCACAGTCACAATAAATTCACATTTTGTAAGCTAGACACATAGCTGCCATCCCATGTGCAGATGATAACCGAAGATGTGTGATGTCGTATTATATAAATAAAAAAGCCAATTTTTATCTATAGTCTGCAACTCAAACATATTTCAGTTTACAATGATGTGAAACAACAAATGCCCTTAATAAGGAGCAGGAGCTCACAAATGATTAGCATTTCTGCTTAATTAGTCACTAATTTGTCATCTATCTTTGTGACTAAGTTTGTGTGACCCTCAAGTGGCTAATAAACAATATATCACCCAAAAAAACAGCTCTGGTCTAAAAAAATTTCTCTGATCCTTCTCTTCTTGCACTGAGCTGAGTTTGGCAAATCTGAACTGTGTGGCCTGAGCTCCAACAACTTACAAGGTGAAACCAAGACACAGCAGAGAGCAGCTGAGTTTACTTGGACTGAGACCCCACACCATTCATATAACACCTTGTTAACTACATGGGAATCAATTCAAGTATGCAAATATCATCCCTGGTGTCTTGAGAAATCTGGGCACTCACACTGCTCCCTTTTAAAGATTTTGATATAGTCAGTATTTTTCCTGACTGGTGAGGAAGCAGAGTGTTGATAGTGAGAACAGAGAGAGGTGAGAAATGCAAGTCGTCGACGTCTCAGGTCGGAAGAGAGCAGCTGAAAAAACCTCAAGGATATGCTGAACTCATCCATTTATGTGCTGAGGATGACTTTCTCTCCAAATGGCATATGTGTAGAATTCTATATGTCATGTCATGAACAAATGACAGCATAGTTATGACTGGTTCTGTTTTTATGCTGCAGCTACTGAGAGTTCACCTTTAAATTGCTTTTTCAACTGTTTTTAAAAGCTTTTTGAACTTAATAAACTGCATTACCCGATAATTTCTGCTTTCTGTCATGCAGATCATGGCATCAGGGTTTACTGTGATGCTGCTGGAGGCTTTTTATGACTAAAGCATGCAAGGGTAGATGAACAAAAACACTTGTCATATGCCTTTTTAAAACAGTTTCTTATGTAAAAGGAACAGTGATCATCTTATATACAATAAACTGGTTCTTTTTACGGTGGTTCAACTAGTGGTTTAAGCAGTTTTTTCAGCCACTGGTTATTGTGCTGTGCCATTTTTACTAAACCAAAATAGTGTTTCTTAAAATATATCGGGAGTCTTAATTTATCCAACAGAAAAAGTCATGTATTTACAAAAAGATTACAGCAAAGTCTTTTAAATTGCACTCGGGGCTTTTCAATTACACCATGATAGTTATCATGAGTTTTTATTGTCACACACACACACACACACACACACACACACACACACAATATCTAAAAAAACCAACTAAAACCAAATAGAAATGGGCTGTGAGTAAATACAAAGAACTTACTTGACATTGGTGTTGGTGCAGATGATGTATTCTATCTCGTCAGAGTATGGGTTCTGGAAGGTGAAGCTGCTGGTTCGGATCAGCATCCACTCCCTGTTCTTCATTCGAAAACGATACATCACCGACAGAACCTGACCCTTCAACTTCACCACCTGCAGATGGAGGAACACCACTGATTAATAATGCTATCTCTAATAACTGAGGAAGGTCCAATCAGTCCTGGCTGATCCAATTTACTCGCTGTGCACACTGAAAGTTAAAGTTGCTTCCCTCCGTCCCCAAATACAGTTTGACTGCATGCAAGACCTACAAGTTTAGTTAGATTCCTTAGTTCCTGCTGCTATTGGCCCATTAAAAAATACATTATAACATCAAGTTGTATGGCATTTTAAAGTTGTTTTTTTTATTGTATTGATTGTATTTACTGTTTTGCGTAATGGTTGTTTACTACTGCTTGCTGTACAATTAACCATCCCTCAGAGATTATCAAGTCTACTTGTCTCCTGTAGTTTTCATCCCATTTTAATCTGCCTCAGCTTTGTGGATGACATTTTCCAGTGTTTTCACTTGAGAGTGATACACTCAATAAGCCATGATGGTTTAATCAAGTCTAAGATAAACAATGTAGCGCAGCAGTCTTCACTGTACCCACAACACAGGGACGACCAAATAATTCCATTTCAGTTTTTCAACTTGTCAACAAAATCAGTTTCATCTGGGTGGAGGGAGAATCTTAATTGATGGCACTATAATGTGTTTAAAGACAGTATAATCCTGTTTTTTGAATCTATCATATACCAGTGGTGCCTGTTGCACTCTGTAGTCTCTATGGCAGGCTGCTGGTACAAATACTGCGCCCCCAATTTTTCCCTCCTCAGAACCAATTACTCTGCTGACTGTCAGTCTGGGTGATAAAAGCATTGCACTTCTGCCCAATGTGAAATAGATTTAAAATGACAGCCAAGAATGATTGCAGATAGGAAAACTTTCAGTTCGCACAAACAGCAGGGGGAGGGAGGAGAGAAAAATGTCCTACAGTTAAGTTCAGCTAAAAAGTCAGACTGATGCTGTTTTGCTGATGTATAGGGCAGAAACTGGACTGTCTTTGAGTGTACAACAGACACTGAGATTAAATCTACCAAATCAAAAGGAGATCCGGATTTAATGAAACCAGTGATTATATTAATCATATAATAAAGCCAAGTACAACACAAAGTGACATGACATAAGATAAATGTAACTGATTCACTTAATATCAAAGTGAATTTTGATGATGACTGATAAACTCATGCATACAAATGCAAAAGCATTAGCAAACCTAATCATTCAGTCTGTCAACACTCCTGTCAGTCAAAAAAAAAATGAAACATGCTTAAAGAGTTGTAGCTTATCTGCTAAGAGACAAGTTACATGAAGAATATACTTAAATAACTATAGTGTTGATAGATTGAGTGTTTAGGTTCAGCTGGATGAGATCCAGACGTTTCTACAGAGATCAGAGAAGGAAAACGATCCTGTGTTGCTGAAATTATTCATAATACAGCTGAGAGTGATGAGTGGTTTATTAAAATTTATTTAAAACGTGCCCAGGATGTTGTGTATAAAATCTGCCTTTTATAGCACAGATCTGTTTAGGCTATAAAGAAATTAACAGTTGTTAGTTAGATTATATGAGAATCCACTCCTGTACACCATGCAGTCCCAGAGTGACAAAATATTCATAACAATTTGGTTCTGAGATCCATGGATAAACCTTTTCACAATGCTCTCATTAAACCTAGCCTCTCTCCTCTCTGTAACTGTGATGCACAAATCACAAGTAACTTTAGTTGGCCGTTCACTAATGGTGTGCAAACCAAAGTGAAGCTTATTTGCTATTACTGATAATTAATGGAACATTGATAAGTTAATCACTCTTTCTTTTTATTATTATGGGAACATTAACAATCAATCAGTTCTAAAATTGTAGTGCTGTGTATCACAGAACTTTTTCAGTATTTTCAGAATAATATCATCATTATAAAAACCCAAAACATCTTGTACTACATAAATCTTTTCAGGATTAGAAAACTGTGAATATCTTTCTTAGCACTTTAACAAACCTTGCTTAATCTAGATTTAAAAATGAAAAAAAATGAAATGTGTGATGTGTGGCATCTTTCCAGTGGGGCAGGTTTGTGACTATGATATTCTCTTATTGAATCTTTGGGCTGGAGTCTCCAGGAAAATTAACTTCAGGAGAAGGGTTTTACTATTAAGTATAGTATTAAGTATTTCAAAAGGTGTCTCAATAATTTATCAGCCAGCCGTAAATCCCATGCAGGTCAGTCAGATCAGCAGCTCCTGGTTGCGTCAAACTCAAAGTACAAACTGAGCTCTTTTTGCCATTGTTCCTACATTGAAACAGCGTCAGCACAGCAAACTCTGTTTAATCAGCCATCTAAATATCACTTTACATCAAGTATTTAATTTATTCATGTAGCCTGTGAGGTTTTTTTCAGTCACTAATAACTTGCCTTGCTGACTCTTGTGAACGCTAGGTGCCACTATCACTATATGTTCCACAGAAAGCACTTGCTGCACTGTGGCTTAGTCACTGAACACTTGTTTACTCTAATTTCTGTGATCCAAAAACTGACTCGCTTTTCAAAAGAAAAGGGCCACAGACTTTTTGAACTGAGCAACCCTCACTGGTTGGCAGACCTCCCTCTGGCTTAGATGATCTTGCTGGCTGCCTAAACACACTGATCAAAGGCTTGCAAGGAAAAGATTGGCCGCTGTCACAAATAAATGTGACATGAAATTATTTGTTGTAATGCTTCACCATTATTGACAAAATATTAGCAACGACTCTGCAGAACATTACCTTCAATTTAACAAATACAAGCATTTCTGAGAAAAGAGGATGTGACACTCATCACTTTACTGAGAATTGATTTTAAACAGAGCTTTCTGCTGCTAAGAACATTCTCTCTCTTGACGTTGATCCAGTGCAGTCAGAACTTTTTGAAATGTTATGTGATGACACTTTTCTGAGTCGCAGCAAGCATCTTCTATTCAAACACCTCCAGGGGTTTGGAAAGAGCCAGATTTCTTGGGATGAGGCCCAACATCAAAAGGATGCTTAATTTATTTGATTCTACATAGGTCTAGTAAACAGATCAGTCTTACCTGTTGGAAACTTTCTCTCAAATGACTCTGGTCCTCAGGGTGGCAAAACTCCAGAATATCTTTCCCTAGCAGGTCCTACAGGACAGTGTGACAGTCAGTTAACAGGAATCCTAGCTGTCCCAAACAAACAAACAAAATTCATTTTCTTAAATCAAATGCTAGAGTAGGATTACAATGTCCACTGATTTGTTTTCTCCTTTTCAAGGTCCAGTATGAAGGATACAGTGGCTTCTGGTAATGAAGTTGCAGACTGCAACCAGCAGATTATCCCATCTGCTCACATTCCTTTCAAAGAGTGTAGGAGAACCTGGTTGCAAAAAAACTCTTAAAAAATGCAATGGGTCCTCTAAAGAGCCAGAGATTTATTTGTTTTTCTCTAGGTTACTGTAGAACATTATCATTCAACATAGAAGACTCTATGAAAAAGAGCCTCACTTCCTCTGTAGATATAAAAAACTCAATCTGAAATGATAAAACCACGAGCAATCTCATTTATGTTTACATTTTATGTTTTTACATTTATGCACTATTCTGCCAATAGATCCCTTCATCTTATGCCATGGACCTTTAAAATAATAAAAGATCAGATCAAATCTTGTGTCTGACAACAGCAACATAAGTATGTGCACTTAAGCAGCAGCAAAGAGTGCTGAAACTGCATTGTTTGTATTCCTTTTTTCTGAAAGTCTTTTTGAGGCCAAACTACTACTACAGTGTGATCCAATTCATTCAATTCTCTGTTTATGTTTGATTAAAGAATAATCTCTTAATAATATCAAATGCTGGTTATCTGAGAACAGAATGGGTTTTAAAATTTCACATGCAAACCTTTTTTCAATACTGAGAGGTAATCACAGAAGTTTTATTGAAGGTGTCATAATAAATTGAATGCCAGATATCTCAAGTAAGTCAAATGTGTTGAATTAAAAGACACGCAACAATAACAAGTCCAGTTCTCATTGCAAGATGTATTAATTATGAGTGATTATGTATTAGAAATATGTGTAACTCTTAGATTTACTGATCTTTTGTTGAGTGGAGAGGCTCAGTCAACAAAGGCACAAGCTGAATCACCACAGGAATGTGTTTGACATTCCAGCACAAGCAACAAATGTTTTTCATCTGAGTCTGCTTATTTCCACTGTCAACACAGTAATTCATGTGCATAGCTGATAATGCAAAATATCACTTGCTCATGAAATTTGCTCCTTGTGCAGAGCATGAGAGGTTCATCTGAGACCATAGCGTGATCAGGGTATTGCAACAGAGCCTTAGTGACTTATCATAAGGATAGAGGTCAAACTGACTATAAACAAGTGCTTGTAGATCACATATAATGCCTTTTAAAAAACGGTCACATGGTCAATAAATAAACTGTCAATTTTTAAATTAAATCTTGCATTGACATGATAGCAGAAAATAATAGAAGAACAAGCCAGAATGGATCATAATAAAAGCCATGTATGAACATTACAGAGGAATGAAATTACTCATAATCTGAAAGCTCACAATGTTAATACAACATTAAAAACTTGTACAGCAATAATTCCATCATATCCATCCGTCCTTAGAGTCAAACTCACTGATCTTTTGCTCTCATTATTCCTTTTTCACAAAATATGATTTTCGTTCAAAAATGAGTTTCAGTAGACTGCAGTCAGTTGCTATTTGGATGGCGGATGAGTCACCACCACTGAAACGCTACACCTCCAGGAGATGTTTCACAAACCATCCATGAAGGGGAAGGATTATGCCTGAGAGCAACTGGAAAGCTCATACTGTCAACAGTTGTGCAGGAGGAGTAAAGTGTCAGTGGAGATAAAAGCAATTCAAAAAATGTCAAATTTGAGGGGACTGAAATTAATTAGTGAATAAAATCAAGAGAATCTAAAAGCTGGTTAGAATGACATAACTCTGTTGTTGTTCTGGTGGAATTTGGTTTGTGAAAATATCAATTATAATTAAGTAATCAAGACAACAGGGAAAAAAAACAGAGAAAGTGTTGAGTTAACAGTGACAGGAACTGCTCTGAAAACAGCAAAGCCTCTAAATACAAAGAATTGAATAAATATATTCACAAAAATTGGTGATGAAATCTAAAATATACCTAAATAAAAGTCTGTTAAAAATAGAGGCTTGTTTGTCACTGCTGTTCAGTAAAATTCTGATAATACCGGTATTTATAAAAGCTCATGGAGGTTTAATATAGGTTACTTACAGTATATAGTAGATAAGTGTAGTACATAAAAAGTTTTGATAACTCTTCAGTTTTCCATTGTAAGAAACTTAAAAACATACTATGATAATCATAAAGTGCAATCTCCATTATGTATTATGTATTGTCTGCTAACCTGAGGCTGATAACCAATGACATTGATGCACCGTGGGTCGACAAAAGTAATAACACCATCTGAGTTGTGACGTGACAGGAACTCTGTGGGCACCGACAGGCCGTTCATATCCATTGAGACTGGAGAGCTGGTCACCTGAGGAAAGGCACAAAATATGTTGAGAGTACAACATTAGGATCCAAGATATTTAGGGAGCAAAAAGGAGGGCTGGAGCTAAAAGAAGTTATTGGTGACTGTTTACCACAGGCATCACATGAATCCACTCTCAGAAGACTCTATGACAGAGGAGTCAAAAATTATTTCAACTACTTGCAACGTGACCGGTTATATTCCCAAAGTGTCAACTCACTAAAGCTGCAAGTTGATTCAATGAACCGTGGAAAACAATGAGATTAACGACAAAACATTTCTGAGCAAGTGATACAATAAACCACATTGCACAACCCTTACAGATTTCTTCTGCTGTGGCTCATTTCATCACAGTGTTTACCCATCAAGTATGCAAATAAACAAAGAAAATTAATAAACAGAAATTACACAAAGCTGTATATTAAAAAAAGCAATTACCCATGATTAACCAATAAAAAAAACAATCCTTTCCTTGATCCCTCTAACCCTAACTGAAATCTTTTGGTAACAAACACTTTTTCATGTCACTTACAACTGACTCCAAAAGTGACAACTTTCCATTCCAAAAATTATAAGTTAATCAAATCAAATCACAGAAAGCCTTCAAAGCATTCCTGCAGCAAATCCACTCCTCTACTTCAGTCATGTGTCCAGACACTCAGTGCATATGTGGCTTGTTCAGCTTATTCCTCCTTTAAGCTCAGAGGCCCAGATGAAAGCAACACGAACAGCCACAATGTGTTAAAATGTGCAGAACATAAGCGTTAGAAACATATCAAGCCTAAAGAGGAACAGAAAAAGTAAATGATGCGGAGGGAGTATTCTAAAAAGCTTTTATGGATATTTTCATACATATAATACTAAAAGCCTTGTGTTCAATGTGGACTCAAATGGGTTTCACTGACTGCGCCACCATACACACCTGCAGTCTTCCAATGGCCACTAGGCAGTATTTTCCAGTCTGACCTGCCTCTGTGTCTTCGTCTGGTATAGTCATACCTGTGGAAAAGAAAACCAGAGAAAGGAAGAGAGAAAGAGAAAGAGAGAGAGAAAGAAAGAAAGAAAGAAAGAAAGAAAGAAAGAAAGAAAGAAAGGTGATACATGACATCAGATATTTCACATTAAGTGTAACCACTTATTTAAAATCTGCTTGAACTTTGCAGCAGTGAGAGGTAATCCACAGGCTGAGATGGCTGTCAGCCAATAATCTGAACTTGGTAAGGCCAGCTGCAGTACATTCTAAAGACATTAACTTGGAACACAGCTACAGCAATATGATAGCAAAAACGGACAAACAAAAACAAAGAATAAAAAAAAGGATGCACAATTGAATATTCTTATTCTATTGTTAACTTACATACATAGGTCAAAAATTCATACATGCACCTATACAATGGATAAAAGTATGAAGATGTCAGAGCAATGGTGTTGCTTCTTAGTCAGACAGCACTTTGGTAGATAAGCGATTTACTCAAAGGCACCTCAGCAGTGCCAAAGAGATAAACTGGCACCTCGCAAGTAACAGTCCATACTTGGATTTCACTGGTCCTTTCTGAGCTTGAACCAGCAACACTGCTCATCCCTCACCAGGTCTGGGCTGGATTAAATGAGCCAATGCCAACCCCTAAAAGACAACTGGCTATAAATCAAACCAGTGTCATCAGGTTGTAATGTAACTATGCTAACAACTATGCCTGCAGCACTAATTTAAAAAATAGTAATAGAAGATACCTTACTGCAGTTTAAAGACCCAGGAAACTCAAGACTTACTGAAAAACAAGTTCAAACAGAAAACAGAGTTCCTACTGGGCATTTCACTGGGTGTCTTGATGTGTGATTGACATTCCTTAGCATTATTAGCATTGTTAGCACTGACAGGAAGTTACATCTCCAACTTTTGTGAAATGTTGGATAGTACAAGACTACTACCAGTGAAACATGTGCATCTGGAGATTTTTTATAGAAGTTCTACATAGCCTCACAGAAGAAAAGGAAATTAAGCTTAATCAGAGCTAGATAAAAAACAAATTGTTCCAAGCGTTGCACATGAATTAACAATTATAAATATATATGTTACTGAGGTCATGCATTTTAAAGCTCTCGCTCTCTCTCTCACAAAAACAGCTTTGAAGGGACAGCAATGGATAACATGGTGTCAAAGTGGGGCCCGAGCACCGAGGATGCGAGGACCCTACTATTATAACACTTAAAATCTTAATTGTTGAAAACACTCTTGTGAACATTACACAAACACAGAACTATATTTACAATTTAAATACATTCCCTAAGGGGGTGCCAATTTTGTGCACAATGCAGCCTCCGACCTCTTGAACAAACAGGGGCTCCCACCCGATTGATCCTTTTTCAAATCGCCTATCTGTGATTGTAAATCTATAATGCAGATTATAACAATGGCACAACGATGCTAAATAACCACAGAAATCAAGTCTATGAAAATATATAGAAAAAGTTCAGATTTACTCGGACGCTGTTTAATATGTAATGACCACAGAGTATATATTTCATTTTGCTCAGATTCTTTAGCAGTTGACAAAGGCAGTTTATCATCATTTTCAATGGGGCCTCCATCAGCTCCTCTTCACAGAAAGGGTTAGCAGCTACATTCCTCTTTTCTAACACAGTTCAGTCAGCAGCAGCTGTACTTCTGCTCAATGTGAAATGTATCTGTGTCTGCAGTGCGTGTCTCTCTGTTATCCATCTGTGATTAATGAGTGTGTGTGTGTGTGTCTCGCCTGATGATCATTTGCCAGCAGCATTGTGTCCAGAACATTCCAATGGAGTATTTTTAGAACAAGTAAGTGAACCACGTGCCAATCATCTCAAAACACATATGGTGAATGTATGTGAGTTTGTATAATACATGGAAATATTCCAGCATGAGTTCAAAGTTGTAAGGGGATTTAGTAGTGTTTTACAGTTCCATCACCCCACTTTACCACGTCAGCCTTCTAGACACAGGGTTACAGACCAAGGGGGTGCAATCCAATCCCTGTTTCTGTAAACACTGCACAGTGTGCGTGTGTGTGCTGGTGTCAGAGAGTGCATTGGAGCTGTTGTGTTTTATTTGAACAGGAGAGCCTCAAATACAGTGTATTCATGGTTAATCTGATACATGTAATGAATAAGGATTTTTCTACAATTTGCCTACAGTATGCAACAAATAAAAATGTGTTCCATGATTGATACATCCTTCTAAAATATATATTTTTTTTATATTAAAGAAAGTATTTTAGAAAAGTTTGTTTTTTGTTCTGGTTTGTTTTTTGTTCTCAAACTGGAGGAAATAGTGCATGTGTTGGGATTATTTTAGGAGAGAGATCAATACGCACTGGGACACTGAGACAATTCCATCTGCAGTTCAGTGAGGGGTTAGATCGGATCGCAAAAGGTGGGACTTGCTAAAAGAGCTTTGAGAAATAAATCTTCAGATGTTATATAAAGCAGTAAAATAGACACAGTGTTGCAATGCATGGGAACAAGTGTGTGTGTTCTGGCTGACTGAGCTGCTGGTAATTATAAATGAGCCAAATATGAACTTTTTACAGTCAAGTTTCAAAGCCACGGAGGTTGAGTCTTTCATTCTACAGAAAGATTTCCGACTGGATACCTAATGGATGGACTCACAGCAGCATTTTTTGAAAAAACCTCTTGTGGTGAATGGTGAAATGTAGCTGCATTTGAGAACACAAACTGATATGGAGAGGCAGCATAAAAACTGATGTTTCAGTCAGAGGAATAAACTATTAGATATCCTAAGTTGTATGACTCCATTTCCTAAAAGTGTACACAGATAGGAGCAGAGAGAGGAACACCTAGAGTTCTTGCGAGGTTTATGGTTGGGGAGACACTCTACAAACACAAGCTTATTGTTACAGCAAACATTGGCACTGTCAGTTGGGAAATCAACCAAAAGACAGAAACAGTAAAGCAGTCACATTCACACAAAGACATTGGTAGTAAATGTTTGCTTTCCTCGTATCCAAACACAGGCTCATGTTAGAGTCTCACATAAAAAGAGAGCACAGACTTTCCTGAGAATTCACTCACACACTCTGGATTGATCCCAGATTCATGTGGGCCGTTGTGGATCTATGATCGAATCAGGGTCCTGATCCAGAGTAGCACAGAGTCCACAGCTGCTTTAGGTTAGACCAGACCACACTTACTCTGGTCAGATACTCATGTAGTAATATGAAGTTGGGGTTAGGCAGGGATAGAGACAAGAGCATCGAGTGTGTGCTTTTTTGTTTACCTGCAGGGGGCCAGGCTTTGATGTAGCCGGTGCAATGCACCACAGAGTACTGAGCCTCTCCTTCTTTTGAGGGTCCAAGGCCGTTCCTGTCCATCAGACACAGACACAGCAGCGATTAGGTAGTCAGACACAGCTGTGAAAAGACTCTACTACAAGAGAGGCATTGAATACTCTCCTCTATTGTTAGATTTATCTCTCTGTGGCAATGGCTTTTAGGTTACAAGCACATTTATGTACTTTAATGTTAAGGCTGTAATGCAAAGCCAATATCGGCATCTGTTGATGTTACATAATGTCTGTGTTTGAGTTATACTGAAAGTCTGCTTAGTTGTCTATGTTTAACTTAGACATAGGGTGAATTCCAGTTCCTGTCTTAACCCTCAATCTTAACCCTCAATATCAAAAATGCGCACTCCCGCGAAGTGCAAGTGCTGTCCCGATTCTCAGAACGTTAAGTCGAGGGGCAAGTTTGAGGGCTGTATAGCCCTCAATACTGA
>JAUZTA010000001.1:1010111-1022653 GCA_034780835.1 Ctenochaetus striatus
CTTGTTTCTCTGCAGCCGTTTCTGCCTTTTTCCTGTTCGAGCGTTATAGAAGCTGAGTTGGCAATTCTAAAAAAATAAAAAAAGATGACTACTTGGGTGCAAATTCAGGAGGTTTGTTGCTCTTGTTGTTCAGGAAGCAGATGTTACGCAGAGTGTCATGTCAGGGACTTAATGTCCGAGAATTTGAGTGAAATACAAACTTCAGCTGTGGTCACTGTTTTTCAAAAAAGTTCAATCCTTTTTTTCCCCCCTAAGAACTTCACCTGGACTCAGATTAAAACATCACGAGGTCAAGGAAAGATGTGAAGGAGAATTTATTCAGCAAAAGACAACTGGTGATGCTGAGAGAATCTGAGTGCACTGACACAAGGCCGAGTATTTATGCAACTGTCGCTGAATAAAGTGTCGCTCTAAATGCTGCTGCTCCTGCTGGGAAATGTCCTTTTCTTTCATACAGAAAGTTTCAGGGAACAGAATGCTAAAGGACATGAGGAAGGAGGAACTGATGCACCTTTTTCTGAACATTTTAAGAATTTCAACCAGCTTTTATCCTGGTTGCCACTTAGATTCTTCATTTTTCTCAGTTAGGAACCTCCACAAGCAAAAAAAGACTAAAAGACTTGACTGCAACTTTTACTTGTACTTTGCAAATTAGCCAAAACACAGACATGGCAGACATGTGTTCACCTGCTAATAGTTACCCTGCTCAAATAAAACTTCAGTCTTGCTATTTGGTTTCTTCTTGTGTCAAAATGCTGCTAAATGCAGCCTGAGTGTTTGACCACCAGTTAACAGGCTTGTGAAAGGATTTGTCACTTGTGGGTAGAAAATGCTTCAGGTATTTTCAAAGCTGACTTGCAGATTAAGAGTTAAGATCTGTGCTGACATATCGTGTTTTCTGTTGATCCGTAAACACAGTCTGTCGGATCCCTACAGGTGATTCTGACAAAAAGAAGGTTTGAGACAAATGAAACATGGCTGCTTTGCTCTTTCTCCATGCTCGTGGTTAGCTTCTTATCACAGCTTATTAAATGTCTTTACCTCCTCTGACTGTTGGGATTGAATTCACTTGAGACAGCAGCTCCGGGGGTTTGAAGACACCAAGCAATCAATACTTCGTATCAGAGGAGTTCTGTTCTGGGGGAAATAGACGACCATGTCGCTATCGCAGTTCAAGTAAATGACTCCTTGAAGCCCAACAGATTGGAAGAGAAAAAAAACTTGGGGGGATTCATTTCTGGATGATGACTTCTTTCATATGACTAGTGATGAGACTGTGACTCAGCTGCACTGTCATTTGACCTCCATTCATTTTAAGTGATGGAGGAAATAAAGCAGGAACTTGCTTCTAATTTCAGCCACAGTGATGCATAATGATGTGTGTCACATCTGGTCTGGTAAAGTTCAGACACCAAAACCACTTGGTCAGTGTTAGAAAAAGATCACATTTTTTACTTAATATACCTGATTCTGTCACCAGAAACATGGCTGCTAAATGTCCCAATGTCCCCTGGTTAGAAATGACTGGTTTTGGTTGTCAGAAAAACTGCTGGAAAATCTGCAACGCCTCTCTAAAAATACCTGTTTTCAGAAAAACTGCTGGAAAATCTCCTTTTGTCTCCTCAGAAAACACCAGGTTTTTCTCACCGCAGAACTGCTTTAAAATATCCTGACTGTTCAAACTGTCGACCTTGATGTGATATCAAACACTGGTCTGTTGCTTGGCAGCCTTCACACCACCACCACCACCCTCCCTCCAGCCTAACAGTGAGAGGATTCAGCTCACAGGCCAATATTAATCTGAATAACTTCATGTAGATATGAGCTGTTGAGACTTTGTCAGTTGTCAGCCTGCGGTAGCTCGGACATAGAGGAAGAAAAAAGCATCATGATGTTGTTTACAGTACATCCCCTTTGAATCACAGAAACTAAACTGACTCACACATTTAGGTGAAATTCATGACGGAGATCATCAAGACTCAACATAAAGAAGAAGCAGAAAACTCAGTTGTTACTCTTTTTTATTGTAAACAGTTGTCAATTTGTTGGAGGTGACTGCAATTCCATCCCTCCATCCATTTTCTATACCACTTAATCCTCTGCAGGGTCGCAGGGGAGGGGCTGGAGCCCATCCCAGCCGACTTAGGGCGAAGGCAGGGGACACCCTGGACAGGTTGCCAGTCTATCGCAGGGCTACACACATATAGACAGACAACCAAGCACGCTCGCATTCACACCTACGGACAATTTAGAATGATCAGTCAACCTCAGCATGTTTTTGGACTGTGGGAGGAAGCCGGAGTACCCGGTGAGAACCCAAGCTGCACAGGGAGAACGTGCAAACTCCACACAGAAAGATCCCAGGTGCCCTAACCGGGACGCGAACCAAGGATCTTCTAGCTGTGAGGTGCCGCTGCTAACCACCGAGCCACCGTGCAGCCCTAGGCAGTTAATGGTATATGGTTTTTCAAATACTTATGAAGTAAAAAGACATCTCTGTTTAAATCCCTACCCTACAGCCCCCAGAGATTATAATGCAAGTCTGCAAACTCCAGTACCTGCAGGTCCAGAGCAGTGAGCTGTTTTCCCTTCTCTCCTGAGTTGCGTTTGTACTCCTCGATGGTCCAGGACGGCTGGCCACGCTTGCCATCTGACAGGCTGGTGAGTCTCAGGTCGGTGTACAGGGGGCTGCCTTTCACATGAGCCTTAATGGAGGGGTTGAAGGGGTGTGGTGAGAAAACCTGTTCAATCAGGTAGGACTCCTTCGGTTGTTTGGGGGGACGGTGAGCCTGGGGGAGCTCATACTGACGCTCTCGCTCTGCCTGGAGATGGAGGAGGGAATGCAGAACAGAAAGGTTGTCAGAGAGGTTTTCTTGTGTGCTCTTTTTCGGCCTTGTTAGTTTCTGCATTACAATATAATGCATATGTTTGCTTTGTTTGTTCTGTTTTAGGCCAATATGAGCCGATGGGAGACACAGACACTTATTCAAGATCAACCAGGGCCTTTTAAAAACTTTTGGAACTTCACAACTCTCAGCCAATATAACAGGTAATCTGTAAGATGAGGAGATCAGGAGCAGAGGGTTTATTTTTAAATTTTTAATATCATCAGACCGCTGATGCAAGCGCCTGGGGAGAGACAGTAAAATGCTTTTGTGCAGATTTGTGAGGCAGACAGAGGAACTGTGCTTACCAGATCTGGCCTGCTCGGGAAGCATGAAGTATGCACTGACTTATACAACAATTTTAAAGTCCTTATTTCTGTAGTAATTAATTTGCAAAATTTGATGCTTTCTTTACCTTTACATATTTAAAAGTAAAAGAGGTATAATTTTGGATGTGAAATTGGCCAATATCAGCGTCAGGCTATAGGTGAATGATTTTTATACAAGTTGATTCCAAAAAAGTTTGGACATTGTGTAAAATGTACATTCATTTACAAACATCATTTGCAAAAAACTATATTTACCAACAACAGTTTGATAAAGTCCACAAGTGCATGTAGTAAATTTCTTTGTGTAAACCTTTGGTAAACCTCACCTCATCCTTGCTTGTGAATGGCTGAGCCTGTTGAAGATGCTTCTTTTATACCCAATAATGATGATATCACCTGTTAACACTGAACCTGTCAAATGTTTATGAACATTCCACAACAATAACTCAGATGACATCATGACAGCTTTTGATAATCATATGACAGATCTTTGCAAACTGCTTGAAGAAGCCATCCAGTTATTAAGCGTGTCATTTCCTGTTGCCATCAGGTGGTGTTATAACAATAACTGAATTATATATGTAGATTTGTTCAGGCCGAAGGTTTACTAAGAAAAGTGTAGTTTGGTGCATATTGGACATTGTACATTCAACTTACGATCACTTCTCTTGTCTTGGCAAGACACGCCATGAGGTTGTCATGCTGCTGGCACATGGTTCAAAGTAAACATGAGTTTTATATGACGTTTTATCTCAAGGGACTTAAGATTGCACAGACCAGGTTTCAAGTCCAACTAAACTCTCTATGAGAAGTTCAATAAAGTACGACATAGTGGATTAATTAAATAATTAATTGCAGTACAATAGGGTTCTCACACCCTTCAGAGCTCAGGCTCTAAAGTAATCACATGCCTATTCAATCATTACAATGTATACAGCAATTTAATAATGGTGAATTTAGTGTGTCTCCTTAATTAAATGTGAATAAAACTTGGTTTGCATGACCAAGACTTAGTACAGGATGATTGCAAAGTTTAATCAGGATGCTCAAAGACAACTTAAGTTACAAGCCAATATGTGATAGATGACATTCACAAACACCATTATATATAAAAGTTACATGTCTTGTCCACAAGGCTCTTCTGTTAAGAAATGGTGCTGCATATGAGTGTCAAATGCCAAGTCAATCAAACTCTCAGTGTGGGGGGGCTTGGCATTTCAAAGGTTTCTCTTTCTGGCTGTTAATTACAGGTCCACCATCAGGCCGAGTGGGACTGTATTTCTTTTGAAGCACTTGCATAAATATTTTCCTGTTACTGGGTCAAGTTCATGTATCTAACTCATATCAGCTCAAGGCAAAACCATGGCAGAGGACAATAAATAATAATAATCTGATAATAACAAACTCAACAGGGTTTGAACCCTAACTGAGAATAAAACATTCCTGATGACACTGGGTGCATTGATCACACAGTCCTTGGGAGTAACTGACGATAATACCTAATAATTTTATTAACCTCACCAAAGCAATTGCTGAGATGTTGGAGGGCAGCAACATTACTAAAAATATAGCTGGTTTAACAGAGAAAAAAACACAAGCAGTTCTCAGTGATTAGACAGGTTGTAAACAAACCAACAGCTTATCCAGATTATCTGTACCACTTTATTTCAACACACTCACTGCCTGGTTGCAGTAAGTGCACGGACAGATGAATGATAGAAGGAAATGACGAAAGTGTTCAGAAGCTGTTTTGGAGTGCTTCCCTCCTTCCTGCCACTCAGCTTTCTGACTTTATTTAATTTATCATACTCATGCTATTTCATGACCCATCATGACCCATTTCAGCAAGAAAGCAAGATTGGTCATGATTTACCAAAGTAAATGATGAAATCTGGTCTGACCCAACTTTACATGCAGCCTGGAACCACCGACAAATCTAAGTGCTGTGTAACCTCAATTTGGCTGTGATGACTATGACTATGATTTTTAAGATGGAGGGGCGTCTGCACTGCTCTGCTCAGAATAAATGAGGGAACATGGCACATGCTTTCTTGTAGTGGGTGTTGGATTTGCATGTCTTGCATCTTGATTAGGTCCTTGCATGAACTTCAAGCTGCCCAGGACTACAGGTTCAAATCTGTTGGTCTTGAACTATTAAGGAAAAGTTAAATTTAAGGTGCTAGTTGCTGATATGCTAATTAGGATTTTTAAGAAGCAAGAGAAAAAAATGGCTATGAAATAATCAGTTGCTTGGAGGTTTTTTTGATCTATATCTATATTGTCTCTTTACATAAATGTGTAAATTGCATTAATTCCAATAAATCTATGGTGTAAAAGCAGGAAAAACAGGAGTGAATCCTTTAATCCTGAACAAAGGGGCTATGCCAGACTGTGGTTTTGAAAGTGCTCTGAATAGCAGGCTCATCTTGGAGTTACAGCTGGTGGGCATGTTGATGCTACAGTCCATTGGCAGGAGAGCTGACTGTGGCAGCTGAGTCCCAACCATTGTTATCTTAGCTTTTCCTTTTTTTAACCATCATTTTCCATCCCTTCCATTCCCCTCTGCTGTGTGTCAACAGAAGAGGAATTTAGAAAAAAAGGAAATTTTCATGTTTAGCTGAACTGATTTGCACTTTATGTGTTTCAGTGTGGACAGCCACTTTTTAAAAAGAAAGTTATTTTGAAGAAAACACTTGAAGTAACTAACTGAAATGCTGACAAATGTCTTTTAAAACTTGAATCTTTGATCTCTCCTCACTCTTAATTATCAGCTAAGGATAGTTTTAAAACAACTCTCTAAAGAGCTGGCACTAATAGTTACTTTTGTGGGTTGTTATAATAAACCTTGCCAGAGGTAGATTATATCAGCTGCCACAAATTAGCATCAATGGCAAAAATAATTTGCTCAGACACATAATACAGAAGTTGTGGACTTGCTAGGTGTATCTATGAAATAAGAAACATCACTCTGTAACATCACTCCGTGACAGTGAGCAGAATGTGTTTCACAAGTCCAGCAAGCTCAACAGAGTGGTGACTCTACTCTGCTGAAATGTTCAGTAGTTCAGTGCATCATCTGATTTTAACGGTAGAATCTACCAGTGAATCTTTTGTGTATATCATAACAATCAGTTCACGATGATTATTTGATAGCTTTGAACCAGGATGATCAGTATAAAGAATAAACAGCACTTGCAAAAGGTGTTAAGATTTTTGACCAAAACTTTTATTTGAGCTTAATTTGCAGTTCTTCTCTGATTCTCTGGCTCTTATCTAAAGATGCATCTAGCTGTTATATGTATATGTTGTGTATTAGATGTGTTCAAGGTTTTTTCAAGTCACTTGCCAAATGTAGGTTTTCAGATATTGTAATGTCTAATTGTGCAGTAGGATATCTGTTATGTTGAATACAGGTGTAAGGGATGCTGCTGGGAAGAAGCAAGGTACTGTTACTGTTACTAGTGTCGAAACAGTGCATAGATTTGTGTTTTAGTCAATAACTGCTCCCACATGTTACACTGTATCACTGTATAAAAGGTTTTCTCATACTGTTATCTGTTACCAAACTACCCTTGGTAAAGATTTTTGTTTGGTCTTCATACTCACAGTATATTTTGCAGTTACCATTACTTGGGGAAACATTAATGGTTCTACTCAAAGGATGGCTAATGTAAAGAGGATATCATGTTAACAGAAATATATTTCATGGCCGTTACGACTGACCTGTCCCTTTCCCCGCCACTGGTCTCTTGTCTTGCCTGAGTTGTTTTAGCTTTTTCCGATATATCATTTTTTTAGGCTGCTTTCTCGTGGGATTAGAAAGGCTGCTTGACTCTGCGCCAGAGAGAAAAAAAATATTTTATTTCACATATATAGTGTCACTCAAGTTTGCAGGTAATGCTGTGTTATGTTGGCTTGTTCCATTATATTAATTTTTGCAGACTTCTCTCTTTTGGGATTAGGGAAAGGCTGCTCTCCAAATAAGAGAAGAGGTCTGTAATATCACATACATAGCATTACATAACATTGTAGGTGATGTTTTTCATGGAAATCTAACGTAAAAGAATAAGCTGTGTATGTGGTGATCAAGAATGATGACATATTACATTTTATCTCAGCTGAAATTAAATTGTATCTGTAAAAATTCAAGAGATCCATACGTGTTAAAAAAAAGGCTTGGTCAATTGTCCAGAGGAAAAAAAAGATAACAAGATGGCTTGAGTTGCAAAGGAGATTAGGGTGTTTTCATTTGCAGAAAATGTGAGAAAAATGAAAATTAAATGCACACAAATATTTCTCCAGTATCTGTCAGAGTCACTGTCACCCTCAGACTGACTCTCACAGGCCCTGAAGCTCCTCCCTCTGGACCAAACAACTGTTGAGTAAATGACAAAATGACAAACAAGGAAAACACACTCTCTGGCCTACTTTGACTCGGTATCTTCAACCAACACACCTGAACAAGATCTCTCGTTCTCCTCCACAGCTCTGTTTGAAGCCCTGAAGCTGTGGAGGAGAACGACATTTTATGATCACTGCAGAGAAACCCTGGTAAGAATCAGTGAAGGATGAAATGAATAAAACAATCTGACTTAACTAAACAATCAAGCACTGTGCATTTTTTCCACCATTATCTTGTACTGCAATGGATTTCTTTAGTGGTGCACTCACCACAAAAACTGAGGGGAACAATGTGTGTGTGTGTGAGTTTCTCACCGAGTATAATCACCATGTGCTGTCCTAAACTAGTGACAACATCTTTGTCACAATCAGCTTTGACACAACCTAATATTTGCCTCCAGCAACACATTTCTAAAAAACAATGGTAACTGAATCAAGCAAGAATAAGGAAATGTATCTATCGTACTGTAATGTGTATTAAAGAGGACAGGAAGAGACTGTATATTCATTAAGCAGGACTGTATGACAAATTCAGGATCATACAAGCAGCGGTATTTCAAGAAACATATCTTGTTTTTTTTTACTGATCCTTCATCATCAAAGACATATAAAATGTTCCTGATAAAATAATAAAATATTTTTATATAACCAGTCTGTGCAATCTGTCTTGAGTTTTCCGACTTAATTTATGCAACAATGTACAGGATGAATATTTTATGCTTGACAATCTTCAAGTAGATCACCACACCCAGCTCATCAGTGTGCAACAACACAAACTGGAGATTTCATCACTGCTGTGAAATAATCATCTGTTTACAGCAGTTTTACAGCCATTGAACAAAAGACCAATGGTACTTGTCATGAACCAACCAAGCATCCTCCTGTCACACATCCTGTTTATACAAAATGGGTGGAAAAATGAGCTTCTTTTACAGACACGCCTTTAATTCTAATTTCCCCTGTACTGCAGTTGATGCAAACTACAAACCTTCTCCATGTTTACCTATGGTCTTGATAAACTGAGTATAATGTCCACATTTACAGGAATAATTCTCTTTCAGTAAAGGAAAAGTCATTTCAGGTATTTCACTTAATGAATAAAACTCTCTCTAGAGCTGTCACACTAAAAGCTTTTTTGCCATTTTTTCTTTGAATGATAAATTCTTTGTGTTGTTTTGTTTAAGTCTTGGTCTCACCTTGGACTTGGGTCTTTTGCAACCAGGTCTTTCAGTCCAAACGTAAACTCAAAACTGTTTGTACATGGACTTAGCTTAGGTTTGACTTAAAATGCTAATGAAACTGAAATATGTCTGAAAACGGCACAAAAGATTTTTTTGGTAAAATATTGAAGAATTGTATCAAAGGTACAAATTTCCAGCCATCAAAAGTAATAATATGCCCCAACTGTATATCAGTTATTACTGACATATGTGCTCCAGAAACTGCTCTTCTACAAAGCTGACCTTTACCAGCTCTTTGTTTAATCATTCAGCTGAACCACGGTCATTCTTCTAATGAGCAGATGACGATGACGATGGGTTTTAATGACTGGCAGTACTGTAGACAGGTGTAAATAACAAAACTTCTAAACCACATGAGTAGTTTCTGATAGCTTACAGCTCCTTTATTTTGTCAGTTAAGAAGCTGAATATGTCGATGATATCACTCTGTATACCATCATACTGAATTGTTCTCGTGTGGGTTGATGGAGAACTAAAAAGCCTCTGTTACATCACAGTCTGTCAAATACTTAAATGAGAGTCAATAGAAACGGTTGTCAGCAGCATACCAACACAGTGATGTTGTGTCTCATAGCAGAGCATAGACACATGCAGTGAGAATGTATTTTAAATTGCATTTAGTTGTTCGTTTTCTGTTTCTTCTTATTTACAACCTCTAAATGGTTGTTTTATAGATGGTGTTTCATAAAGGATTTATGAGGCTCTGGCCGGTGGTTGGAATTTAAAATATAAGAAAACAAAGTCTCTTTCAGCAGATGGGGTGAAAATACCAGAGCTTGTTTTCATCCCAACGCTGCCCACCATCTCTAGTTACACAAGCAGCAGGGTCCAGTACACAGTGACAGAGCGTACGTAAATGCTACTGTGACATACATTCATTATAAATAAGTGCAGTAGGAGGGATTATAAAATGCTGACACCGATGTCCTCAACTACCTTTTAAAAGACTTTAATGTCTGTATTTTTCCTACAAATTTTGTACAGCAATGAACCAACAAATTAATGTTTCATAATAACACCTATTGTCTGCTAATCTGCAGTCTGATCTATCATAATTCTTCCTGTTTTTGACAATTAGAGACACATAAATGAGCTGCACTGCTGCATGCACTGTTTCCACCTGTTAGAGTAAAGAGTTAAAACAGAATGTGTATCACAGTAAACTCATTAAGACAACAGATACACATGAAACGGGAGTAGAATCTGCAACAGCCAACCAAAGCAGAAGCAGGTCAGAAGCCTGGGAGTTTTTTTTTTTTTTTTACAAAAAAGTAATGAAGATAAAAGGAAAATAATTAGCTTGTGTCCAACGAGAGCTTATCTAGCTATTCCTCTGCATATCTGACAAGGAAACAAAACAAACTCATTAATATTGACTACACAAGGTCAAAGACCGGTGATGCAGACACTGACATCATTTCTGTTCACAATTATCTGGCCACTTTAATTAAAATCTGTTTTTATCAGTTGTACTTTATTTGTACGCAAGTTAGGCAGGTACACAAAAAAACTTACAAAGCTTCTCTTGAGATGCAACAACTTAAGGATGTTTACTTCAAGCTGCAGGTAAACCAACCTATGTGCACAGGGAGATGTTTTTACAAGCAACATGACTCCCACAGTGGAGACAGCCTCCATCTTTGCAACAGTCTCAAACGGATAAAGAAGATATAAGAGGCAGCTCAAATATGAGTGCAGAGCAAATTACAAGGTGAGGATGTCATCTATCTATCTAGTAATAATGGCCAACGCCAAGTCAATGTAATCTCAATGTAATTAGCTATCTGACACAATTTGGGCCAGCAACTGTAGTTCAACCTAAATGGATAAAATGTGCATCTGCTCAAGTAGTTGAGTATCAGCTCTTTGCTTGGGCAGGTTTTTGATTCATGGACAGTCGAAGAGTGAACTGGGTTTGAGAGTGGTGTGGAAATTTTCTTAAATAACTAATGGTTATTTGTAAAACTAGGGAAGCTACATAAACAAGACTGGCAGCTGGACTTCTGAACAGGGCATTCAGATTGAACCATTTGGGTCAGCCAATGTAGGTTAGCAGACACTGCTAGATGTAAGGCCAGGACAAGCAAGCATCTGCTCTTGTCTCGGGTGAGAGCAGAATTCCAAGACAGCTTAAATGTACATTAGTTCTGGTCTGAAGAATAGTGTTTTCTGTCAGAGGTAGATTTAGCACTGTTTCAGACCAAATCCAGAGTAGCAGCCATCACCACAGGTTTGTGTGGACGGTGTGAAATTGTCAGTCTACTAGCAAATGCAAATTAATGTCTTTGTGCTTCTCTCAGGGTTGTTCAATTCTGCTGAGCCGATCAGTCACCAATCAGCGTGACATTAGGATTTGTTTCTCCCAAACTGACTCTTTTTCAACTTTTCACTGCAGAGCCAATGCATTTTTTCCCCCGGCAATCTGCACCCATTCTACTTTAACAAACTACCCTTGTTTACACACCTGGCTTGGTGTAGGCCTTAAGGCAGCACAACCTGAGACTTATAGCAGGGCCAAATTATTTGCAAAATAAATTAAACATAATTTCACATGAATACTGTGCCATTATTGTAATGCTTACCCAGGAATGCTAAAAATTCAAGCACATCAGATGGGAAAATGGAAAAGATTGTTAAATGTTGTTGTTAAATGTTAGGTTGCTATTCTGGTATCAGGTGTTTCAGCTAGTCAGCACTGCTTGGGCAGCTAGCTTTCATGGGGTTAAGAAACGAGAGAGAAAGAAGAACAGGGAGAGCTAAAACAGAGAGAGGGACATTACAGGCGGACTGAGCAGATGTGTGATGGCTTGACTGATCATTGTTTGGACTCCACTGACAGCATGAGCCCATAAAGTGTTGGACGGAGTGCTTGCATTGACATAATGAGAGAATAGCACAACACCGACAAGTGATTCTAAAACAAAAAGGAAAGAATGTTTTAGATTCAAGATAAACTGTCATTCGTCTCTGCATTCAAGACAACCCCCTAAATAAAACTACAAAGAAGGGTCTAAAACTATAAAACTTCTCATTCCTGTTGTCTCCTGATGATAAGGAGTAGGACCACACTGCTCTGTGCAGGTGTTAATACTGTAGAGACTCAAGTGCCACAGAGTAGTTATCACTAAACCTAAAACATCACTTTACATGCCATCAGGATGACTGTGCAAGTTTCATAAATTCCGTAATGCGATTTTTTTCAGCTGGTGGAGAGTTCTTTTTTCCTATTCAAAGGGACTCTGTGAAAAGGTGTGTTTGAAAGTGGCTCTAAACTTTCGTCAAGTGAGATGTAACAATAATAATGCTATAGTGAATGTCATCAAGGTTATCTCAGTTTGGGATTAGGCTGTGAGCCGGAGTGTGAAGCTCAAAAGAAATGGGTGATAACCAAGCTTACACTCTTATTTAAGAGACTTTTTTGTTGCATCATGAGAGGTAGAATAAAATAAAAGATTCCCTTTAAGACTTGTTCTCTGTGTTATCCAACTGAAAAACTGGTGCTCAAAGAGATTATTTACCTCTCAAACTGTCATTCTAAAACAAGGTCTTCTGACTTCTTAATACGCTATTTAACATGTGATTTGCCAGTTTAAAATATTAAACTGTAAAATATACTCTACCATAAACCCAATTTAATTTACTACTCAAGAGTGAATTTGCAGTGTCTCTTAAAGTGATAATAAGAT
>JAUZTA010000001.1:1174433-1190034 GCA_034780835.1 Ctenochaetus striatus
CCTGTAATGAGCCGTCACTGAAGTACAAAACTAACCCATGCTATATGTTTCAGCTGATTGACAGTAACAGGCCTTGTTAGCATTGACTTCATTTGGTGCTGGTGGTTCAGATGTTATTCATAATAACAGGTTTTAATTATAGGCAACAAACTTATGAGCTTTTTCTGCAGCCGAGGAGGTCCATGTTTTGTCATCATATAACTTATTTATTTAAGGGATTGGCCGATATTATTGAATGACATCATGACATTGTGACCCCACCCCAGTCTCTCTTTGTCTCCTTGTAACGATTGCTGGATATTACTTTCCCTTTCTTTCAGATGTTGTTTGGAATAAAATCTCTGTTGCTGGGCCGTTACACTCTGTTTGGCTGCCAGCTTGCATTGAGATTTAGATCTGTAAATGAAGCCTTACAGATGTGAGTGAAGTAATAATAGCAGATTGCATGTGACTGCAAATTGCAAACATGCTCTGAAGTGGTAGTGAGAATGATATATGGCTAATTGGACTAAACTTCTCGCTGTATTTGAGGAAATAAGGACCAGATTTAGAGCATTTAATTGTACAGTGAAGTGGTACACTGGTTTCAGTCTCTGCAAGTGCTACAGAGCCTTATTTTTTATTTTTTTCTTTCACAATGAAATAACAGTAACTCCAATGAAGGTGGTATAGATGTTGGATAGGAGTAGGCTACGCGGTGTAACACATTCAAACATGATCACTATTATTGCCTCACAAAATCAATTATACACTTAGTTTTAAATGCTTGGCGCATTGTACTGTGTTTATCTTGTATATTGCAGTTGAACATTGTGACTGAGTCCCACTGCTCCACCCTAGTTGGATCTACAGATAAACTTCTTCGCCAGCTATGTCCGTATAATACAATTCCTGCCTTGTTTAGCCCAATATTAAATCACCTTTATTACAGTAATTATTATTATGATATCTGGAAACAACAAGCATAACATCATATTTAATGTCTAGTAAATTGCATAGCAGAGGAATAAAACAGTTTGTCAATAGCCAAAAGTGATTTTTTTTTTTATTTCAAAGGGATGTCGTCGATGGGCACTGACCAAAAAGTCTCTGGATGCTATTGTACAGATCTACAACAAATTTGAACGACAAAATGTGTGGCATAGAGTTGAGAGTAGCATCAGGTTTTTGGTTTTAAGGCAGAGAAAACAGACACAGAACAGGTCAGGTAGAAGTCTGTGTGAAGGGGGGGAAAACCCATGTGACAGAGCAAATAAACCATGAGCTTGGCAAATACTTAGTCTTGTTTCTGTGCTAGTATTAAACTATGATTACCCTTTGGGTCAAAGCTACACAATTTGGCTTTTTCATGGAGCCTGAAAACTTTTTGTCAAGTAAAATCCCTGCATTATTTATTTTAAGTATAATATTTCTTAAGAAAAGTTATTACCTTGCCAAAATGTGTAAAAAAAAAAAAAGTCAAGAAAATGTATTTTTCAGTGATGCTAGTTTCCCCGATTCTTTAGACCCTGGAGACTCTGGACACAGGAAAACCCTTCCTGCAGTCCTTCTTCATTGACTTGGATGGCAGCATCAAAACTCTTCGTTACTATGCAGGCTGGGCCGACAAGATCCATGGCAAGAGTCTGCATGTAGGTGAGTGTGTGGGGGTCTTCTTCAGTTTTGTAGGAATTCAACAAACTAAGCCACAGTTGACAAAGACATTAAATGCCTATGTGTTAATTAGAGTTGAAACATTTAAAAGCAGATTTAAAAACATCACATATACATATTAGAAAGCAGATAACCTAGAGCAAAAAATGTAAAAAAACACTGGCAAAATATATTGTATATATGAACACCTTCATACTTGCATTGGTGTCCACTCAGGATGTGTTGTACAGGTCATCTACATGCTGGCAGCACTCAGAGTTCAATTATTAATCACAAATCTGAAAAACAGATTTAAAGGCATGTCCCTGTGACAGTTATGTGTTAAAAGCACGAGTGAGATGGAGCCATTGAATTACTTCATTGTTTGTATTATCTGTAACAGTAGTGACTGACATGACTGAGCTTAATCCAGTCAAGTCAGTTAGAGAGAAGCACACTGAGTGCCAGTGGCAGTGTTCATGGTGACTAAATGCACAATTAATTCTATAATACATTTGAGAGCATAAAGTAATAATTTGTGCTCACAAAGTAGTTTTTTCTTAGTTCTTAGTAAAAATATTCAAAATGGCTACATATAAATGCATAAATTGAGAGTGTGCACAGCACGTGAGGTTAGTTTCCAGCATGCATTAGAAACATGGGGGAACTTTTTGTACGTATCCCCTCAGGGGCTCTGTAACCAGTGCACTATTTTGAAACAAGTTAATTACTAAAGAGCAAGTGACTTGGCCTGACTCAGGATTGTCCTCAGCCCTGGGTGGTATCTCGTCCAGCCTCTTAATACTTCCCCCCCTCTTGTCAGATCCTACTTTCCGTCTCCTTTGCCTCTGCGGGACAGCAGATAGACAAAACACGCTTGCCTTTTCCTCTCGATTAGATGCCAATAGAGTGGTGAGAGACGAAAGGCAAGGCAGGACAAAAGGTAGAGGAAGAGGCTGAGATAGTAATCAGTGAGGTGCAACAGTCTGTGAGGATTAATCAGTGTTGGCTCAACGCCTTGCCAAGTCGGCTGCATCTAATCCCCACTTTTGTATTGGAGCAGTCTCACTGCCAGTCATCAAGATGAGGCACATGGCTGAGTTGTAGTTTAATATGAAAACTGCACAATCACACATTAGACTACACACACTGTGAAGTGCGACTGAGATTTGAGTTTTGCATGCTAGAGCGATACATCTACTGTATAGCTTTCTAGTTTTACTGGATGTAAATGGAGCCAAAGTAACCATTTTTCAGGGTCAGTGAGGATAGACTAAACACTGTTGTGTTGTGGAAGCTTCATTAATTGCCAAAATGTACTACTTGCTGACAAAAGCATTAAAAAATATTAGAAAAAAAATTTAACAAATGCACATGGTTAATGTCTATTATGAACTACAACACTAGCTGTTACAGCACAATAGTAACAGTAAGCTAATATTGTTAACTTTGTCAGTAGACGGACTGAAATTCAGACAAGAGAAACTTGGGTAATTGTAAAACCAAAAGTATCTGAACTGGAACTTGGTAAAAAGTTTAACTTTTGATTTCATTCTTTCTTCTTAAGAGAAGTTCTTGCTCTCATTCAGCTCTTGTTGTGACAGTGGCTGACTCACATTACACTGCAGACATAATAAGTGGCTGCCCGGCTTCTTTCATTTTCAGTTTTACTGAAAATCCAGCTGTCACATCAGTGTAGCTTACATTCCCAAGGTTGACTCATCCACTTCGAAGATCAGCCATGCCATAATCTAAAATAAGAGATAAAAAGATTTGATTTAAAGTAGTTTAGTGTATTTAACATTGTAAAAAGCTGGACATTAAATAACAAACAACTGTTAAAGGGTAAATGAGCTTTAGATAATCTTCACCCAAAAACCTGGCTCTGTCTTTCACTTTCTCCATGGTTTTGATTTCCCCTTGTTTTACCTTCTCAAGAAAATTTAAGCACAATAAATTTACAAATCCCTGTACAGTCTCTCATCAGGGTAGGTTTAATTGCCACATTTTTCCAGGCACTGAAAGCTGTTGGTTGAATATGTAGTCAACCATTTTAGAACTGATGAACACAAACCATTGACAGCTTCTAAAGTAGGAAACTGTGATTGAGCAGTATTGATTACCTTTTTTGGGTCACTGAATTTCAAAACACTCAAATAAAATGAAATTGGTCATTCAGCTAAGTAGATTAGATGAATAACCCTAATGGAATAAAAAATTAAAAAATAGCTTCTATCTGAAAGCATTAGTACAAGCCACAATGCTCTAACATCAGCCATTTTAAAAAACACCACCAGCTACTGCAGATTACAGTAGCATATTACTTTGTAATACTTCTTCTGCTGCTGCTTATTAAAACTGCAGCAGTACAGAGGGACACTCCTGCCCTCCAATAAGCTATGCCCCTGATTTCATATTTAGAACCTAAAGTGCATTTAGATGGAGAATTTCTTGTGTCAGTTTGGAGTAAAGAGTGTTAGCATAACAGACCTACATGCCTCTGATTCTTATGTTACAATGGTAGCAGTTCTTCCCAGCGCTTTTGGATAAGGGTCCCCATTGATTTCCTAATTAAGTGAATGCAACCATCACTAAGCTGCACTTGAACATGGGCTCACCCAGTAACTCAGATATATAGGCAGCTGAAAATGAGTGCTGTAATGGGGGAGTCTCCCAGTCTGTGATCAGTCACACGGCGACCAGAGAAGGTCAGGGTGTGGACAGGGAGGCCAAGTTTGTCTGCTGAGTCACATCGACAGTCATACAGAACAACTTAACTAGCATACAGGGAGTGCTAATCTCACTGATGGGCGTCCTACAGGAACAAATGTAAAACCGGCTTAACCATTTCATTTCACTTGATTTTGTTTACAACCTATGCTTACTGTTTTTGTTGTTGTTGTTGTTGTTGTTGTTGTGGTTTTGCTTCTTTAAAACAAGAATCTTTCTTTATGGACTTGTGATTTAAAAAAAAAAGTTGTTCAATTTGACAAAAGTCTTTTAAGAACCAACAAATCTGCAAGTTAAATGCCAGATTACGTTATTTGGCCATATCTGATGTGACACCCATATCAGCAGGACGACATCATTTGTCTGTCCCTTCCAGAATAGTTACAATTTACTTCTGAAAACTAAATCTGTTTGAACACTATAATAAAGATTTGTAAACATCTTGGATTCAAGATTAAGTGATTGAGACTACAGGCAAATTTGCTTGCTATGGTGGGCTTGAAAAAGACAATGAATTAAAAAAAATACAAAAGCCATTATTTTTTTCCCATGAGGTTGATATCAAACTGATCTTGGTTCAGTAAATTTTATTGTCATTGAGAAGTCCATCAGATGGGCGGTGGCAGTTTTGGTAAGGCACTCTCCCCTTTACTATCCATGAGCTGCTGCTGACAGGTCGAAGAAAGAAGCAGTAGAATATAAAAGTAAAACAACAATAATTTTCATGCCTGCGTCAGTAACAGTATCCAGTCCCATTGTCTGGCAAAATATGACAGTCTGCAGCATACCAAAACTCTCCAGGTGTGTGACGTGAAAGGAAAATCATTTCAGCTTGCTTTTGTTCATCTTCAACGGCTTAACTTGTCATCCTGCCAGAATGATGCACAAATGCACACTAGATATAAGCTCTCCGGTGTTTCCCATTAGTCACTTGTGGTGTGGTAAACAGTCTAATGCACTGCTGCTTCAGCAAAGCATCTCTCACTGCCAGTGCACACTTACACACATACAGAGATAATGTTACTGTGTAAGTTATCATAGGTTACTGACATTAACCCAATGCTTGCAAAGTAAGGTACTGTAATGTGACCCTTCATGAACAGTGTTGAACTCTCATACACCATGCTTTGTGACTGTCACTTTCAAGCTGTCTCAGCAAAGCTGTGCTGCAGGAGCTAAGACCATAGTGTGTTGACCTTAGTGTTGATAGTGTTCAAGTTAATGAATTCATGTATTGTGCAAAAAAACATTTATCCTGAAAAAAGTTGCTGGTAGTTGGATAATGAGTTAAATGATTGTTTCACAATATTGTTTTCAAGCATGCTTCATTTCTTCATAGATGTAACTTCACTTTAAAAGTGCGCCTAACTGGGCCGCTGTTTAACTCGCTCAGTAGCATGCATGGCCCATATACAGAAGGCTCAGTCCTCCGCACGGCGGTCGCGAGTTCGATTCCAGCGCCGACCCTTTGCCGCATGTCACTACCCCCTCTCTCTGTCTCCCCGTTTCAACTCTCTCCTGTCAAATAAAGGCCAAAAAGCCAAAATTAATACTTAAAAAAAAAGTGCACCTAACTGAATCAATTTAACTCTAAATTGTATAAAACTTACCTCTGGAGGAGCATGACCCTTAAACATCTATAAGATCCAAGGTCCCCCACCACAGTCTAATGAAGTCTTATGGGATACACGGGTGGCATCACTGTTGGGTGTGGTTTCAGATCCAACCAAGCACACCCAAGCACACCCATTAGTGATCCTGGCTGTGTTCAGAGGTGAAACCAAACTTTTAACTTGCGAGGACAATGAGATGCTATTGTTAAGTCTGGTCTTAAATTTCACTTGAACTACATTTCTACACCAATCTAAATTTACATGTGAGAAATTTGCTTGAAATCAAACTCTTGGTTGTGTTTCCTCTGAACACCAGGCCGTTTTATGCAAAGGAAATAATTTTTTATGATTGTGTTGCTCGCTGTCACTAATGAGCATTTGACCATTAAATTTGACTCTTAAATCTTGAGAGGTCAGATCATTAGTGTGTAATTGTCTCTCACCTATTGGACCAGCATTAATTGTACAAACTGAGTCACAAACACTACAGAGGTCTCAGTACTAACAAACACACCGCCAGTTGCTCAAAGCCAATTGCTGCTAATGACTGCATTGTGCAAAATCTGTGAGAAAAAAACAAATGACACAAATGTGTTGTGTTTTCGCATCAGAATTCCAGTCCCGACCCTCTGTGCTATGGCCTCAAAGCATTTTGTTTTCTCCAGCCTGTTCACAGTTTTTATTAATAATAATTCAAATCAAAGACATAGCTTTTTTCTCTAAGTCAGGGCTTCCCAAACCTTTTTAACTAGAGGCCCAAAAGAGAAATTAGTGTCTCCTTAGGACTTAAATTTACAAAAAAGAGAATTGCTATATATATATTCCATATTAATAAACGTCTAATAAAAACCACAATAAACTGTGAATTTTAAATTTATGATTTGTGTTCTCATCACAAGTTTAACATGGCAATAATCAGATTTGAGTGTAATGTTGAGCTCCTTATCAGCTCATAATGAACCTCATAAACTTGCTCTTAAAAATGAATAGCAATAAAGCAGCAAAAAAGCAATAATGCAATATCAAACCAAAGAAAAACAAAATGTTCCCTTTCTTTATTTCAGGAATATGAATTCACGTGTTACCATTAGTTTGCATTCTGTTCTGCTAACTGACGACCCAGTAATTTTATCCATTTTAGGTTTTAAAATGATAGTCTAAGTTATTAGAAAAGTGTTTGTTGGTTTGTTGGTTTTTAAAACAAAAATAACCTAAAACTTATTGATCAGCTTTCTTGTGCAAACATCCACTTGACCTCAGCTTATGTAAAATTTCTACTGATGTGTTGTAGCCAAAACAAAAATAATCTTTGATGAAAAATAGAACTAAACATTGGCATTGCCTGAATAAAAACCATCACTTAGAGTTCAGTTGATCAAGCTGATGTGCTTTTTCCTTCTTTTACAGATGAAAGCTTCATGTGTTTAACTAAACATGAGCCTGTTGGAGTATGTGGAGCCATCATTCCAGTAAGTCCAGAGGGGATCTGGTTTGAATTTATTAGCAATAATGTTGCAAATAGGAATTCTTATTACTGTTTGTATTATTTTGGCGTGGTGTGAAATGGATGCCTGTGAAAAATATACACAAGCACACACACAGGGGGATGATTAAGTAAAGTAAATTAACATATAATGTTGTTTATACACTGCTGCAGTGTGTGTGTGTGGGTGTGTGTATATGTGTGTGTGTGTGAGACCATTCTGTTGTAATGCAGTCTGTTCTTAATAAGCATTCACAAAATCCAACACATTACAAAATATCTTATTTACAGCTGCAGGGTATAGAGTCCAAAAGACTTCTGCACTGTGGTATACTTTAAGGCCCTGCTCTGGCGTGGCTTACTCAGTATCTACTTATGGATAACAATTCATATACATGTTTTTTAAGTATAGCACCTGAGAGTTGGAGGTATGCTATGACATTTTGGGACAAAACTTTGTTCTTGTTTGCATTCTCCTTCAGAGAGTTTGATATCAGTTTCATCTCATGTGTGGCAATGTTGACATGCTGTCTGTCACATGGCTCAATGAGAAAAAAAAAGCCATTTCAAAACACTCAACTACATAAATGTGAAGAAATATTCTTGATCATCAAATATATTTTCTTTAATCACAGCTTGAATTTAAAACTTAGATGATTTGGTCACCGTATTGGACAAGTTATCTGTTGCTTAGTACATCTAATGATTGGTCATAAAAACTGTCAGAAGGGGGAAATTTCATGTGAAGATCTTTCCGACATGACAAAACAACTCCATTAGTGTCATACAAGCTTGTTTTATTTTCTCTAACACGTTAAGAAACAATATGGTTGGGGTCCTGTCCTGACACTGTGAGTTTTAGGGTTGCCGGGAGGTGTGATTTTTTTATGTGAGTATGGCATTACAACACCTTTCAGTAAAGAGGTGTGACTGGATGGATGTGGCAAGAAAGTGCATGGCTTTGACGCTGGAGACAGCTTTGCACAGCTTTTCTTTAAACAGTTGGCATTGTTTTGATTTTAGTAAGGTCTGTGGTCATTTACTAGCCCTATAAGAGTACCTTTTTGCCTAAACTTAACAAAACCTTAACTGTATTGGTGCTTTAATGGTAATATGTAATTTGGAAGGTCATGACAAACAATATTTTTTAGGAAATTTTCCTTTTTCCAATCAAAGTCAGGATTTAAAAAAATACAGGTCTATCTGTATACTAGACCATGGTTTATCTAAATACAGTACTTGAAGATGATGCCCATATGGCAAATAAAAATATTTATTTGACACTTTCAAAGTGTAAACAATATTTTCCCAAAATGCCACAATGTTCGTTAACATTGTATTACAGAAAGCCCCTTAACTTTAGCAGGTTATAGTCTCTATGTGAATAGCGCTTTGATTTTCAGTACAATGCTAACGTCTCTTGCTTGCTTGGATCCATATTCTTGCTTACCGCTGATGACTAAACTTAGTTGATCATAAATGTGTAGTGCTAGTGAGGTGACTGTACTCGGTTTTAAGCACTGTCTAAATGTGAGGATGAAATGAAACCCTGGTAAGTGCACCAGAAACCTTATCTTAATCTTTGCGCTCCAAACAAGACCTACCCTCTTCTAATCCCTTAAGGGCTATTCTTACATGAAAACACAGCTCCAGTCCTACACTGCCTGTATTTACTTTCACATACTGGAATATATGTATTTTTTTCTTTTGATAACTTCAGATTTAGGGTAGGGCAATGTTTAGTGTTCTGTCATATTGTGTTTCTCTTTGTTGTAGATCTAGACAGAAACATGAGTATAATTTCAACATCATGACAGAATGCAGCCATTGAGTTTTTATCTTTGAGCATAAGCCTATAACCTTGCTTTGGCAAGAAAGGAACAAAACGGCTGTTGTTTGACATGGGAGATTATATCAAAAAAGTGAAATTTATACTGAAGGGTGTTGTGTAATTACTGAATGTACTGCTGGCACACACACAGCATGAGTCATTGTCAGAGGAAAACAGGAAACCTTTCTCTGAGCTTGTGATCCCAAGATCCCTTAATGGTGCTGAGTGTTTCCAAGTGTTGTAAAAGTTAACAATGCCTAAACAATAAACATTCAGCGCTCACATGTATTGCTGTCTAATTTGGGTTTGAGTGCCCAATTATTTGTCCATTGGTTTCCAACATGAAAAAGAGCAACTGGAAAATAAATGCCCTCTTTTTCTGAATTGATTTATTTTGAATCACCTCCAGTCCTGATGATTTAGAGCTCCTGTTAATTTTTTGGACATTCTCTCAAGAGCAACCTCCAAGTGATAAAGTGAATTTTGCTCCAAGTTAACTGGGAAAGCCAAAGTACTTATGATGTGTGCAGCGCCTGAGATCATTAGCCCCAGTTTGTGCCTCTGACGTAACTGGTATTATTTCCACTGGAGATTTCTGCAGTGATAATTACAACTGAGTCACAGAAAAAAGCTACTGTTCACGCTGAAAACTTAAAATAATACGTCAGACCTATCCTCTAAACACTAACTATACAACATGTTCTGTGTGTCTTACAAAGTATTCAATGTGGCGTAGGCTGGATCACCAGACACACAAAGCAGGAAACTGCCTTAGGACTCAATACCTCCAGACACATGGAAGAAGTTAGCCTTTAGGGGTTTCTAACCCAACCCTTTTTCCACCATTTTCCTTAGGCAAGGCAAGACAAGTTTATCTATATAGGGCCATTCAGATACAAGGCAGTTGAGAGTGCTTTACAAAGGCATACAAGTACTTTAAAATAAGATATACCTTAACTCTTTCTAGCAGAAAGTCTTAAGGCAAACCAACAAGGCATCTCAACACCTGGCCTAAGTGTCCTTCAGAGGCCAGGTTCACCGTATAGCAATGAATTTGTAGCAATATGTTTACTTGTAGCATCAATTCACCCATCTCCTACTGCTTATCCATGTCAAGCAGCAATCTCTGGGACTGAAAACAAAGCAAACATGAAGGTGATAAAAACTGCATCTCCTTAATTCGCCACTTGAGGCTGGCTCTAAAAGTGAGTCAGTCCTCATAATGAAATACCCAAATTCACGGCAGGTATAAACATGTTAATGGCATGGTACAAAAAAAGAACAGTGGAAAGAAAAAATAAAGACGCTGTCAGTGTCATAGTCATCGGCAGCAATAAGTGATCTCTCCCAAATCATTCTCTTTCAAACATGGTCTTTGCTTTAAAAAACTATAAAGGGATGGCCATAATGTTAAACTCGAGGCTTCAGATCAATAATCCAAAAACAAATCAGTGACATCATTGTGGCTCTATCCACTTTTTTAAAATACAGTGGCAGAAAGCTTCCAGATGCGTAATCCCATTCATTGTGTTCTCCTGACACTCAGAAATGCTTAGAAAACCTGGGTAGAAAGGCATCCAAGAGAATTCCTCATCAGATGTTCCAATCATCTCGAGTGGTTTCTCTCAGTTTAAGCAGTAAACAATTAAACAGTCATGTTGTTGCATTTCGATGTACACAAAATCTATCAAGAGTATTTGAATGAAGAGGAAAAGAAAGAGGTTGTGAAAAATTAGTTTAAACCTTTCTTATCTTCACTTTTCCACATTCTTGACCTTGGCTGTATGCAGTAGGTGTTAGTGTCAGATTTTCAGTTTTGTTTTGTTTACAAAATCGTCATTTGCTTCCCAGTAAACTGCAAATCAGAGAAGGAGGGGAGTTCTCAGAACTTTAAAGCATACTGACATTTTTACCTCTACCAGAGCCCACCTTTGTGGCAGGCTTGCATGCACGCAGACAAGTTACGGGTCATTTTGAATGTTATGCAACAACCATTGCGAGGAAAAGTTGCATTGCAGGCAGAGATAAACATGGTGAAGCAAGCTTTCATTTCCTTCAGGAATTGTTGATAGAGCAGCAGCTGGTCAACAGGCTGGTTTTGTAATGTCTGCAAAACACTTCACAAACAAAGAAACTTTTAAAAGAGTGAATAATAATTTGAATTATGTTTTGTGTCTTTTCATCTTTACTGCTTAATGTCAGCGAGCCATTGGCCTCAGAAAAAAATTTGTATTTCACTCAAAGGCTACCAGCAGCTACTGTCGACTTTAAGAATTGAATGCTTTTTTGCATGTTACTGCATGAGTAGTGAATCAATTAGCACAAATTAAATGTCAATATGCCAATTCTGACCATTGTGTATTTCTTTATTGGCTCTCTCTGTGTGAGAGAGAGCCTCTCTTGCAGGCTGGGCAGAAGAAAGCTGTTTGGTTGTGCCACTGACAGAGGGTTTAATGATAACCGAGCGGTTCACCTCATTTCCTGTACCTGTGGCTGTTGAACCAATATAATGTGAACAGCAGTGTTCTAATTGATAGCAACATGTTGTGGCACATACTGCGGCTTCACATTTATTTCTTATTAGGGTTAGGTTAAGCCAGTTTAACCTTTAGTCAAACAAGGATTGTATATGTACTGACATATTGACATGTTCTCACTTGTTCTTTTGTCTGTTCCAGTGGAACTTTCCTCTGTTGATGTTCATGTGGAAGGTTGCGCCGGCTCTGAGCTGTGGAAACACTGTGCTCATTAAGCCAGCCGAGCAGACACCCCTGACAGCCCTACACGTTGGGTCGCTTATCAAAGAGGTTTGATGATAGACTCAACTTATACAGTCATTTTGGTCCAAGCTACATTCTGGGCCTGTCTTCTTACAGAAAATTCTGCTACTTTTGGGATCAGACTCCTCTGTTTCTGTTATGTTTTGGTAGTGAACATTCCCATCAGAACTTGAGCACTTCAAGTGGGGTTTCCAAATTTTGGTTGTAATTTTCCTAAAGTGGCTAAACCTTAACTGGAAATGATCACATTATAAGAAATGTTTTAATGTGACACGTAGATTTGACCGTCACTGTGATCTGAAAACAGGCCTGGTTTGTTAACTTTTACTCGTCAGAAGTTAATCAATAACTTCAGTCTTTCCATTTCGAACAAAGACTAACCCCAAGTGTGTCATTTTTTTACACATCACATCTGTTATCTGTAAAACTTGTTTACTTGCATAAAGATTGTATATTTAGTCTGATGGGATTTAATTTCCACTTCTTTCAAACCTCACACAATGGAAAAATTGCTGTACTAACACAACAATGATTCTCTTCTATCTGAGGACAAAAAATGTTTAGAGATGCACAATCATAACGTTTACTTCAACGTATCAACAACCACAAAAACAATAGCAATGCTAGTAAGAGTAATGTCAAATGTAACCTGGCCAAATACACATCTCTTTCAGCCTTATGACAATGAAGATATTTCATTTATTTTATTATCTGTTCAAGCAAGATTATGTAGAAATTGATTTTTGTTGATTTGGTGCCTTTTTAGTGTCCTTTAAAAAAATATGGAGGACATGACCGGTATTAGCCCTAGTGATTTGCCGTTATAGAGGAATTCTAAAATTAGAAACACCCATATACTACACATGAAAACACAATAGCATGTCACTTAATGACAGTATTGAAATATGATGAAAGAGCTAGTGATCTAGGCCTACAGTACTACTTATCCACTCAACAGATGAACTGTGATCCAAATCCTTAATGGAGACATGGCTCACAGGCTGTAATGAAGTGAAATGCCTTTTGACTCCATATATGGGATATTTTGCTTTTTCCTGAAACATCAAATCACTGATAGTTTCCTGCATAAACATGCTCTCTGGATGGTAATTTCAGGCGGGGTTCCCTCCTGGAGTTGTGAACATAGTTCCAGGGTTTGGTCCCACAGCAGGAGCAGCCATTGCCAGCCACATGGATATAGACAAAGTGGCCTTCACCGGTTCCACAGAGGTATGTGAACATATGACAGTGGAGTTCTCCTACAGAGCCATTATTCTGACCATAAAAAAAAATCAAAAAACAAAAAGTAAATACTCTGAGTAATAATGTGCTGTTTTAACAAGATCTGAGCATTGTTTTGTTTCACTAATAGTCATAAAGTATTGGTGATTTTGACAAATTTTTTAACTAAAGCGTGCAGAAGTCGCTATATTAATAAAATACAGAAGACATCGAAGTTTGATATTCAGTCAATCATAAATGACCCAGAGTCTGTCAACTGTCACCAAAGAAGTCACAGAATGCCTCATATTACTATCTTGGAATTCTTTTTCCCTGGATAATTCAGAATGTAATTAACTCTTAAGCTCAACCTTATTTACATCTGCAATTGGATTACTGTTTCCTTTACTGAACAACTAACTCACTCATTCGACATCTGTCTGCCCACAAACACTACACTCCCTTTGGAGGTAAAATGACAGATGGTGATTCATGGCCTCTCAATCAAATGCTAGTTTCCCTCTCCAGCCTTTTTTTTAAACTACCCTTTAATATCTGCCACGGTCTGTGGGGCAGTTGATTTTCCCACAAGTTCATTCTTTTCTACCTTGACAACCTGGCAATCTCTCCTTCCTCTTAAAGCAGACTTAGAATCTATGTCATCAATTACTTTTTTTGGAATTCTCAGATGCTCTAAAATTACTGCCTCAGCCCTTAAGTTTGACCCAGGCTGCCATGCAGATCCCCTTTCTCGGAGTCCAGAAAAGAGGCTACCAGGTTCTGGTTCCAACAGCACTTCTACCATGTACTCCTCCTGTCTAGTATTTCTTCCATTCATTACTTAGGACATTCCTTCAGCATAGGAGACACCACATCAGCCTCTGGCAAGGGCGTCCCAGAACAATGGATTCAAATCATGGGTTGTTGGTCTTCCCGAGCTTATAGGAGTTACATCCATCATGATAACGCAAATTTCAGAAACACCTAATCTATTCTTAATGAGCTAAAGGTTTTTGGGTCCATTATGCCCAGGAACTATGGCGAGGTTGCTACTAAAGCTTCCCCAAACAGTACAAAATAACTGACAAGCCTCATGATTCAGTAATTTTTTCATTAATAATTTGTTAAAGGCATCATGTTGATGTTACTGTCTTTGCTTTAAAAAATGTTATCAGTGGTTTAGCTTCTTTAGTTTGTTATAACAAAAAGAGATGCCTGTTACTAAACTTGAAGACTGTTTTTTGTTCTTTAATTACATCTATGCAACACAGTTCTGTTTTTCAGTATATCCCATAATGCATTAAGGAATTGCTATGTACTGTCATGTGTGCAGGTTGGCCAGCTAATCAAAGAAGCGGCAGCCAAAAGTAACCTGAAGCGAGTGACTCTGGAGCTGGGGGGGAAGAACCCCTGCATTGTGTTTGCTGACTGTGATTGTAAGTAAACATGCTCTCTGTCTCTCTCTCTTTCTCTCACTTTGAATAATGATATACAACATCAAAATATGTTTTTTTTTATTATCCCAGCATGCACTGGAGTCTCAGTAATCCCTGTTGTGGGATTACTACACACCTTTGCAGCCCCAGGCATGAAAGGCAGTTCTGAATTCATGAAAGTTTCACTTTACTGCTTAGAAATACCTTAACAGAAGTCCTGTCAAGTCTCAACTTTCACCTGTGCAGTTCATGTTTTTGTGCCTTTGCTGTCATTTAAGAACTCACAAACTGCCACATTGTCAGAAGTAGTGTATATCAGTGATAAATGCCAAGCTGTACTGCCATTACAGAGCAGCAGTAGAGGAAAGTGTATCAGAATCTATCGGCCAGTGTGACAATTATGTGTAATATGATGACATAATGTCACTGACTGAGGACACATATGTTTGTTGAACTACACAAACAATACAGAGTCAAATCTTTTAAGCAGCGCCTGCCACAGGAAAACTATAATGTTTTTAAATTGTTGTTTCCTTTGGAAATCTCTGGCAGCAGCAAAACATTTTGGGCTAAATGTAGTGCGGTCAGTATCAAGTCATTCTCTTTAACAGAACAACTAAACCTGTAAAACTTAGTAACAATCATCAAGGACACCAAGAGGGAAACAAAGGGAAAGTAGGTACACGAAAATGTGAATTACAGTCCAAGACAACATCGACTCCTAAAATGCACTGAACCTTCCAGATGAATTGAAAGCAAAAGGGTCTCTGAATGTTATTCTTTATTGGATCCCCATTTTTTAAAACAAGTTGTTGCACATCTCCCTGTCGTTCACACAATACAAAACAACAAAACCAAACCAAGTCTCTATTAAT
>JAUZTA010000001.1:1221260-1244945 GCA_034780835.1 Ctenochaetus striatus
CTCATCACGCATCACTCACCTAGATCTGTCATCCAACAGCCTGACCGCTCTGCCCTCGGTGACACCCTGGGGTCTCATCCACCTGCGCACTCTGGATCTTTCTAATAACCTGCTGAAAGAGCTGCCAGCCGCTCACAGCTCTCAGGAGGTCATCTGCTCAAGGTACACAAGGAGGGAGTTTGTATGGCCCAGATGCAGCTGAGACAAATGTATTTTTACACAATATTTTAAACAATATATATGAATGTTTTCACACATGTATGGGACGGTATATTATAGCTGCTATGTTACTTGGTTTACACTCAACACTGTAGAACTTGAGTTGTTCTGTAGACAGTGTCGATCTGAATCAGTATTGAAGCTGTATGTATGTCATAGAGAAAACTCTGTGACGGACTGAATGAGCAGAAGTAGAAGAGGAGTGGCAGCCTCCAACAAATTAACAGTGGTGAAAAATAATTATATATATTGACCAAGCCACTGTACTAAAGCACAAGTTTGATGTACTGAGCATTTCCTGTTTATGTTTCCATATGCTGTGTTCAGTTTATTTCTACTTTTAATTTTTAACGTTGAGTGCTTTGATCTATGACATTTTATGAAATGAAAAACTTAATTGAAAGTACTGCACAGAACAGAGATGCTGAACCCAGCCATCATTAAAACAAAGTGCTCCAGTGTTAATGCTAACTTTTCCTGACAGCACAAGGTCTCCTTCTCTGTTTCTAAACTTGTTAAACGCAGCTTGTACAATGTAAATGAACAGCTTCCCTCCGCCTCCAGGCGTAGTGCTGATGTAGGACAGCCGTGTCCTGAAGTTAACTCTGTTACTGGACACAGAGATAAAACTAATATTGATATTCTCACTTCAGGCAAAATGGCAAACAGGCTCATTTTTCATATTTCTGTCAGTTCTGAATGTGTTTTGTCTGAAAATAACCATGTGTGTCCCACAGCTGCTCTCATTCTCTCAGCCCGCTCTGCTCTCTCCTTCAGTTTACGGCAGGTAAATCTCTCCCAGAACCAGTTCACCAGTTTGCCACCTGGACTTCTCCATCTGACCCGCATCCAGAGACTTTCTGCTGCCAAGAACCAACTCACAGTCCTGTTTGACATCCCCACTAGTATGTTCCAACTCATCTTATATCCAGCTTTTGTATCTATGTTTGTATTTATGTATGGAGGAAAGAAGTCTGATTTACACTTTGATTGTGCTCTTTAATCCCATTCTGTCAGCTACTAACTGGATTGGTCTTCGTAAACTGGAGGAGCTGGATGTATCAGATAACTCTCTGACAAGTCTGCCCACGGCAGTAATGCATTGTTTGAAATCCCTGAGCTTCCTCAATGTGTGCCGGAACAAACTGAGCACCTTCCCTGACCCCTGGGCTTGTCCGCTGGTAAGAAAGCAGACGGGTTTCAAATATTTGCTGTTCTTAGAGGATTGGTATAACATTACACTACTTGGTTTTGTCCATGTCTGATATTCTAGGCATTACTGAATGGAGTTCATTAGATGACATAATTTAATATGGTTGTCTAGGAGAATACTTTGATGTATATGAGAGGAATGCATATAATCCTTATATTGTATATAAGACAGTCTCAATTAGATGCTGATGCCTCTGTCTGACCTACAAAAACAAACAAGCCCGTTAGTGAGAAGACTGGTGGGTTATTCTTAATGCCTGTCTCTGGATCAGATTCAAAGAAATGTTATGGCAGAGTACTAAGGATGAATTAAGAAGTCTCATGTCTAAGAAAAGAAGCGTTTCAGTCATCTAGTGATCTGTCAGCAGAAACTCAAGTATATCCATCAGCAAAACTTCAGGCTTATAACATTACATTTCATATTGGTCATGCTATTGAGCAATGTCTTGCTGTTGGATTATTATGATGGAGACATAGGGAATATTGGCAACTTTAGTTAGGCAAAATAACTTTTTCTGACTGACCAAAACTGTAAGCTGTGGGTTTACATTTAACCTGTACAAACAAAACTAAAAGAAAGTTGACTTTATTTCATCATTGTAACATTGTAGTTATTAATCTTACATAGTCAGATAGATACATTACTTCATCTCTTTCTATTTGTTATATTATCCTGCAAACAGCTGTTTAAAAAGAAGAATAGGGTTGAAAACAAACTGTGTGTTTCTCTCACTCGAAAACAAACACATGCAGATCCGGCTTACTACAGGAGGTGGTGCTCATACCCCTTTTTATCCCCACAGGGTCACCAGACTCAACAAAAAAAGAGTTTCTCAATTCTGCTTTCATTTTTACTCTACACCTAAGCCATCAGCACAGTTGGTTTATTATTTTTGATTGTAACAGAGACTCATGGATCGGGACAGTCTTTATCAGCACAGTGTTGTAGTGTTTAGCTGTTTGAGAAGCCTTTCTGTCAGGCCAAAGACAAAGTTTTAGAAGCACGATGAAAACTCACCTTTACTGATCTCTTAACATTTTTATTTCATTACACACACATCTCTGCTAGAGTCACACACAAACTTACACAGCGCTGGTTCTGTTCTTATCCTTCAGTTTGATTACAATAATAAAATATAAAAGAGCCCTAGATCCAGAAAATGTCTGGAAGCCTTGATTATGGATTGTGTAGTCTACATAAAAATGGACTTAATAGGCAAAATTAGTTCAGTGGCTACTATCATTTCTTTACTGTAACACTGATATACAGCAAGATTTTTGCTGAAATATTCAGAATCACAAAGTAACAGCTGAGGTTTTCCACTTTGCAGGAGTTTGTTTTTTGATTCTGTGAATTCAGATGACCGTGTTCACATAATAATCAATCTTTTCTGCAGAAACAATGCAGAGCCTCCTCCAATGTGATCGAGAGTCTTCCAAACACTATCTCCATCTTCTGGAGGACTCAGCTGCAGGAGGTGGACTTCTCTGACAACAGCCTGAAGGAGCTGCCCTCATACATCTTTGAACTGGAGGTAAGAACCTTCACCTGGATCTGTTCATCTACTTTTATGTGGGCATTAAGTTGGACTCCTGTTAATAATGTAAAATGTGTGAATTTAACAAAAAGGTGTTTACATAAGTGATAAAAACACTAAGACACAATATTGAGACTTCAGTGTCTGGTCTTCTTAGATAGCCTGCAGGTGGCGCTGCTGCTGTGTGGTTGACTCCATGTTTAGGTTTTCCATTGATTGCATTCTTGTGCTGCAGCTCAGCACCAGATATAGTGAACAAGTTGGATGCAAAAATATTTAGCTCTCTTTGCCAGCGCTGATGCTGTGAGGATGTATGCACGATGGGACTGGATTGTGGAGCTCTTCAACAGAATTTTCTACCAAATATGGACTTTCTACATGTTAAGCTCATCAATGTATGACAGCAAGCATTAAAATGCAACATGACAAATTTAAGGATTTAACAGAAATACAAAACTGCTCAACAGTAAGAACCTATGAGTGGTTTAAAGAACGTTCTTTTTGCTTTCTCTACAGTGACAAAATCTGACAATGCCATAATTTGAGTAAATCAGAAGTTTAAAAATGTTTTCTCCTATCTAAATAATAGTAAACAAGTCAAATGAAATAATAAAGTGCTTTAAATAATCTGCATATTCTGAGTGTTAGTGTAATGTAGCTCATGGACACCAGTTTACTGAGAGGTTTGACCTCATCTTTTTTTTTTTTGAGTAAATGGTAAATTTTACACTCAAACAGCTGCAGCTTTATGAAAGTTGTTGCGTAGGAAATAATTGTCATTCTTATTTGTGACACTAATGAGACATCATCTGTAATGAAATGTTTCTGTCACCCACCTCTGTGGCTCACATCCTCTTGACTGCTTCTCATTTTAGGACAAACCATGTCTCACTTCTTTCTTGCACAGTGCAACTTAAGTCTGACAGTATTTTGTTTACATGATTATTCATATTATGTGTTGCCTGACACTTTTATTGATGGTGCTTATTGTATTATGTTAGAACATGATACATTAACACAACAGGACTCAGAAGAGGTGGTGGAGTGAGCTTCCTCTCCTTGTGGGTGTCATTTTAATGAATGAATTTTCCCCTCAAATGGAGCAGAACAGGTTGCTGTGCAGCACAAGTTTCATGATTCATCGCTGAGGCTCATAATCTTATTTTATTTTTTATGTATTATTTTGAACAGTTTTGTTCATCAAGGTTAAATGAGCACAAGTTGATGTAGTAACAGGACTTAACTGAATCTGCCTTCAAATGCTTGTTCAAATAAAGTTTGCAGGAAAAAAAGCATGAAAGATTTGAGACTTAGGGATTAAAATATGTCTCGTAATAACTGGTGCCTTTTTTTTAGTCATTTATTGATGCAGGAATAGACAGAAAGCCAACCTTGTTGTTGTCCTCAGTGGTTGGCTGTGATGCTTCATGTTTACAGTCCAGCATAAATTAAATCAAGTGACAATATGAAGGGTGATTGATAAATCAGCACTGTCTGTCATTCATTCCCTCAGTCTGAAAGGTTCAACTGAGGAGGTACACAAGGACATGAAGGCAACACTAAGGGTTGTGCCTCTTGTTTCAACATAGTAAAGAAATGTGCTGCTGATTTTAAACTTGGCAGAGAGAGATGACTGCACAGAGACCAGTGCTGTCCATTTTCTCATAGAGTACTCAGCTGTAAACTTCAGTTACACAGAATAGAAGTATCACAAAAGTTTCTCATTTGAAATTATGTGAACTGTTTAACTCATCTGACACAAACTTAGCAGTCACCTCAAGGACATGACTTAGATAAGATTAATTTGATTTATTGATTATGAGTTAATCTTTAGATTTTCAAGTTTTTTTTTTCTTCTTTTTCATGGAACCAACAAAGAAGAAGTAATGAGGGCAAACCAAAAGAACAGAGATGTTAAAACACCTTTTTCCTGATGTGTGTTTTCAATTAGAAAAAAAAGGCAGGAGGCAATTGGCAATATGCTGACTGATATTTAGTTAAAATGCCTCAAGTGCACAGTCTTAACCTCCAAAAAAAACAAATACATAATTTAAACAAATACATTCAAAAATGGAACCAGATATCCATTTTGAACTGATTCCTGTAAGAAACGGAGCCATCCACAGCTCGGTGAGTTTGAGTCTTTCTGTCTTATCAGTCGACAGAAAGCTGACCAAAGATACAGTCAGCCAGCTGTCTGTGTTTTCCTTGAAAGGAAAATGTGAGTATGTGGTTTACAGAATCTCACCCCTCCACCCACTCACCCTCCCCTCAGGCTCTGGTCTCGTTGAAGTTGTGTGGGAATCACATTGCGACACTCCCGGCTCCCAGTAAGTGGAAGTGCTCCCAGCTCAGGACCCTCGATCTTTCCAGGAACCAGCTGGGCAAGTAGGTCCCCGCAGACTCACAACCCCCCGTGTGTGTACGCATACACTGCCTGCTAGGGTCAGCTGTTTCGAAACAACTCAACCATTCTCCATGAGGTTCAGTAAATGTAATGAAGAAACAAGCAGTTTCAACCTCAGTGTGTCTGTAAGTTTTAAAGGAAGTGTGTGATGCAACTCTTTCGAGAATAAAGCAGATTCAGTCTTATCTGAGCTTGAGGTTTGATAACTGTTTATAGAACCTGAATCCAGTGAAAAATTCTGCTGAATAAAGTCTAATAAATTTGATCCCTTGTAAAATACAGTTGGATTAAACTCTCTCGACTTGTCAGTCGCCAAAGGTAATAAGAAGCTGCTCCTCAAGGGTTCAGTTGAGATCAGTCATCCTCTTATTTTGAATAACTTTTCTATAATGCCACAGCTGCTGCAGCCTAATTAAGGTTTACAGCTTGTAGCTACATCCTGAAAATGAGACCAACAGAAGAAGATATGACATATTAAACAATTCTGCACAGCAACACGTAGGAAAAAATAGTTAGAATCTGCTGACTTTGCTCATCTTTTGGTTCATAAGCCATTAGCTACTAGATCCTGAAGAAGTCCTGATTCAGAATTATGAAGCACTCACCTTGAAAGACCATTATGATATTAACAGTGGCTGACTGAGGATTCTGAAACTATAATGCTGAAACTGGAACCTGCGCAATTCAATCAGCTGATATTATTCGTACTGAATTTACTGCAGTCATGTTACAGAGTGGAGTTTCTTTTATCCAACAGTCATTGACTAAATGTCATCACCTTCACCAGAGCACATTAGCTTCCAGACAACAGCCAGAAGCGTTTACAACACTGACACTGGTCTTTGCTATAAAAGAAAGGTAAAAATTACAAGAGTGAGAAGAGATAATGATTTGTTAAGAGCTCGTTTGGTTTTTTTAATGTATTACACACTGGTCGTAACAAGTTGGTATTGAATATTACTCACTGTGTTATATTAGTATCACGCTGAAGCTCATGCAGTGTATTTCCATCACAGTTTGTAGATGAGGGCTGTCGTCATCCCTTCTGAATGCACATGCTCTTGAGTTCAGATGATATGCTGTTTTATTTCAAATTGTGTATCACAGAACAGAAGAGGGACCAAAATCAAGGAGGCTGGCCTTCCTGACAACATGGAACAGGAGAGACCCAGACCCAGGTAGACCTGCTATCAATACATGGAACATTTTCCACCTTAAATACAAAATGACACCAACATTTACTCACAGTGTCCCTCTTTGCTACTAATATTGTGGACTTTTGAATTAATTGATTAAGATTGTTTCTTCTTATATTTGGTTCTTCCATTGTTGAGATCAGTGATGGCAACAGTTCACACATTTGAACCTTTCCCAGCAACGTCTTTGAAAACTGGATTTTATCCTGCAAGACATCCCACAGACAGAGCGAGTGTTTACACCAACATGTTATTAAGATGAGTCCTGTAAAAGACTGATCTCTCCACAATAACTTTTATCTTTGTCTGATCTTTTGACTGACTGTTTGCAACAGACTTTCAGTATACTAACAGGCCACATTCCCCTATTTCCAGTTTTGTTTTATGTATCCTGAATCCAAAGTTAGTTTGAGAGCTGAGTCAGTTTTTTTAAAATTTGTGTAAAAGAACATTTGTAATTTATTTATTCCTTCCTATCTCATTTATTACATTCATGCAAGGAGTCCCGCATCCCAGGTGTGGACTCCAAACCATAACATGACCATCAACAAACTGCTCTAACCCTCCACAAGTATCAGACCTCACACCTCAAACTAACCCTTGAGAATACAGAGTTTGTTGGGACTAAACATGAACTGAGAGAAGGGCCTGCCTGAAAGAAACCATCAGTTCAGCGCACAATAAGTTCCTGAACCTGCTCTACCGTTGCAACCTCACATACTTACCTTTTTTCACCTGTTTTAATATGAAAATGATGCAGTTTGATAAAATGCACAATTATTCTGTAACAGTATATTTTGTTGTGTCAGTATCATGTAATGTTTTACATGCTGTTTCAGAGAAATGGCCTCTCTCCCAGATGTTGCTTACTTCCTCTCTTCTTTGGAAATGTTGGATACACATGTAGACAAACACAAGTCCAGAAACCAATTCCAGTCTTAGTTTCGTCCTAATACATCTCACTTACTTGCTGTGTTTGTTTGATGTGAATCTTTGCACGGCTCTGTGTTTTTACAGCGTGTCCGATAGAGTTCCCCATGATTCTGCGGGATTCACTGGAAGTGCTTTACTTGAATGACAACCAGCTGGAGTGTGTTCCCCTGTCACTGTGTGGTCTGCACAGCCTCACTGAGCTTTACCTTTCCAAGTGAGTCCCTCAGTCTGTCTGCCAGCCTGTCTCTCTGTCCTCCCTCTGTCACCCTGGTCACATTGAAGTATTTTGACAAGTCACACACACATCTCCAGATCTGTGGTTTTTCTTCTCTTTCATTGGAAAATGCTGCCTGAGAGACACTGCAGGTACAGAGTCTGATATTCCTGAGGGAGGCACCCTTGTCTCTGTCACTGATCAAGATAAACACTTTCGGGGGTGCTAGAACATTTCTCAACACACTGACTGAGATTCCCTTTGGCGAACGCTGGGGGTCATGTTTAGAGGGGGTCATAAAGGACACTGTTCATGATCTTCATGCATATTACATGATTTTTTCCTGTCACAAAAGCATACCAAGCCATTTGTTTACAAAGCTTAAGAAAAGTGGCAGCCAAGTTTAGTGCTTTTACACACACACAGCTGAATACTCACACAAGCAAAATAAAATGAAACCTTACTTGCACAGCTGAAACATTCTCTTGAAGGTCTGGAAAAGCTGTTACACATTCTGATGCAGAGTGCTCTCAAAGACAACTGAAAAATCTCCTGTCACATAAAGTAAACCCAAAAAAACCTACAAGTGTGATGTTTTTATAAACAGCCAAAAACTGTTATGCCAGGTATCTGTGACACGGGGAGCTGCAGTTATCTGCCTTTTTTCCTTCAGAGTTGTTTGATGTGTAGTTATTGTTATTCTGATTGTTGTAATGGAGCGACTTTGCTCAGTGAGGGGAGCTGATCCATACTATAATTCGAATAAGTGGCTGCCCCTGTCAAGGTCCAGGGAGGCAGGGGCATTTCAAGGAGAGTTGAGCATGGGCAGGTTGTTCTGGGTGCTTGATGCTGACAGCATAGCCTCAGCATGCAGCTCCTCACACTGGCCTCAGTCACTCTACTACTACTGTAATAACCATACACCGAAGCCTTGACATGAGAAAATGATAACTGCATGTTTCGGATCATTTAACAACAGACAGTTGCTTTGTGATATTTCAACAAACCATCTGTCAGCAGGGATTTAAAAGCCTCTTATCTAGAATAGTGGTCTACTGAGAGGGCTCCAGCCAGCTCACAGCTGGATCTGTGAGCAAGAGGAGCCAGCAACCCTTGCTTACTGCTGTAGTCCAAATTTATGGAGCTTCTCCACAGAAACAAACACAGACGCAGTGGTGGCCTCTCCTCCTGGGCCTGTCTGGATTCTGTCAGGTAGAGTCAAAGCTCATGCCTTTGGCAAATCCAACATTTAACAGACATCGTGAATGCATGGATGGGTGTAGCCAATCAAATGTAGAGCGAGACATGATTAGTCTCACCAAAATTGTTAGATTTTCACAATATTATACATTAGTTTGGCATTTTACAAGTATGTGTGGAATAGGGTGACCATATTTTGATTCCCACAAAAAGAGGACACTCAGCCCAGCCTTAACATACTCAAAAGATATGAAACCCAGACATTGTAATGCATTTGTACCCCACCCCACCTCCATCCCGGACAGCCCAGACAGGGCCCAAGAAGAGGACGTGTCTGGCTAAAAGAGGACATATGGTTACTCTGGTGCAGAAGCTTTTAAGTGGTTTGTGAAGAAGGTTTAATTATTCGTTAGGAAAAAATAAAGATGTAAAAGCTTGCACATGTTCTCTTATTGACCCCCCTGATCAGTTCAGTTCCTGGGAACTGCTGCTTGGTATGGGGCCAGTCCTCTTGCTACAGCTGTTGGCAGCTGTTTTGAACAAGCAGCAAATGGCTCTGCTCTCACTCACAACCCAGAATGACGAAGGAATGATTAAATTGTTTAGAAAATCATGAATCCACAGTATTGTGTTGCTGCTAACAATGACTCTCACAGCACATCCATCTGTCTGTTCCCTTCATTGGGCTTTAGGGACCCTGGTGGGCCCCCCTTATGAAAGCCATCAACCTATTAAGTAACCTATTATAAAAACTGTCATTGTCATTTTGGTGGTAAGTCATGTATTGAGTGTAAGGCTCATCCATGTTGTCTCATCTGCTTTGGGAACAGTAATCCTGGAATCCGAGAGCTTCCAGCAGAGCTCGGTCAACTATCTAACCTGTGGCAGCTGGACATTGAGGACCTCAACATTACCAACATCCCCCAGGAAGTAAGAAAAGAAGGTAATGGCTGACATCCACAACTAATTAACTGAAAAGATCCTCTCAGCAACCAGCTTGAAAAGGAGTGATGATGGCAGCAAGCAAAACCTGTCTTAATGTCCATATGGGAACCTGACTGTGGTTTAATAACTCTGAACCTTTCTTCTCACAATTTTCTGAGTTTCTGAGTCATATCCCAAAAAATCTGCCAAGTATAAATCAAGGAGCAAGTTAAGAAAAACAAGCAGCGAGAAATCAGGCCAACAGTGAATGAAGTTTATTTTGACTTCTTTGTGTGGGCATTAAAAAGAAATCCAGCATACATGGACTGTTGCTCAGCATACCTCTGTGTACAGGAAGGGCAGTGGCGTGACAATATTAACTTAAAACAGGCAGTGGGACTGTTCAACTCAGTGGATGCTTTCAGACAGTCTCTGTATTAATTTTCTGATCCGTAGGTTTGATTTCAACCTGTCGAATCATCTGACTGCTTTTTTTTAACTGTTGGGCAGTTTAATATGTAACAATGCAGACATTTCATACCATACTGTATATTTTGTCAGAAATCCTTCAAAGCAAAAAGTAATTACTCAGGAAAACATTAAAGAGTGAATATTAAATACTTCATATGTACAGTAATAAAGCACAGTTTTAATGTAAAGTATTTGTTGTCATGGTGACACCTGTCTCCCATCTCTTGATCAAGTCATTTCAAACACCCTAAAAAACAAAACCTCAACCTCTGGTCTCTCAGGGCCTGCGTCCGTCCTAGCTTTCCTCCGAGCTCATCTCCGGAAGGCAGAGCCTTTTAAGCTGCTGAAGATGCTTGTGATTGGTCCCCCGAGGCAGGGGAAGTCGGCCCTTCTGGAGGTCCTACAGACCGGCAAGGCATCACCCTTCACACCATGCGAACGCAGCATCTCTACCTCCACCTGGGAGCTGGACAAACCCAACGGAGGCAAAAACAGCGTAAGAAAAACTCACAAAGCCTATGCATATACTTTACATACACACACACACACACACACACCATATATGATCTGAAGAGGAAAAAGAGGTTAATGTCATTAGAACACGATGAAAGGTCTGTCCATAGAATATAGGAACAGGAGAATTTCCTTAAAAAAATCTGTCATTCATCCTCAGACCTCGTTTTTGTTCCATTTAACTTATCCAGGAATCGGATGTGATATCAAACCTGAGACAGAGTGAAGAAACACAGTTTTGGAAATTAGCATTTAATAATTTATCAGCAACAACACTTTCCACAAACAGTGTCTCTGTTCCTCTGAATGATCACTTAAACCCTCTGTCAGTGATTTCATAGGGAGTTCTTCTCCATCAGGCAGTACCTCTAGTGAGAGATGTTCCCAGTGAGCTCTGTGGGTCTGTGAGTCTGTGGGTCTGTGAGTCTGTGAGTCTGTGAGTCTGTGAGTCTGTGGGTCTGTGGGTCTGTGAGTCTGTGGGTCTGTGGGTCTGTGGGTCTGTGGGTCTGTGGGTCTGTGGATCTGTGGGTCTGTGGGTCTGTGAGTCTGTGGGTCTGTGAGTCTGTGGGTCTGTGGGTCTGTGGGTCTGTGAGTCTGTGGGTCTGTGAGTCTGTGGGTCTGTGGATCTGTGGGTCTGTGGGTCTGTGGGTCTGTGGGTCTGTGGCTGGAAAACGTCGACAGGATCAGGGTGTGATTTTCTACATATGATTTTCACTCAGTCACCGTCACTGTTTTTTTATTTCTGAAACATCACATTTCCATTTTTTCAGCTCTTCTTCAGAGTTGCCTTACCTTTGGTCTTGTTACACACAGAAGGACTCAGTGGCGTTCAATGTGTGGGACATCGGTGGTCAAGCCAGCATGTCCACAGTGAACCAGTGTTTCTTCACTGATAAGGCCTTGTACGTAGTGATCTGGAACCTGGCTCTGGGAGAGGAGGCTGTGTCCAACCTGCAGACATGGCTGCTCAATATAGAGGTGAGATTTGGCTCTCTTTCATTCACACAAGAACACACACACACTTTTACAAAATAAGGGTCGATTAAGACTCATTTAAACCCTGGTTTAAGCTGCACTTAAGTGTTAGAGGGTTATTAAGTAAATGGTGTTAGTTTGTGGTGCAGAGTACTGTTAGATCTCTGTTTTAAAATAATTCAACACTGTTTTGTCAAAGCTGGTATTGAATCCTTAATATAAACAGATACTTTCATGTGTTTAAACTCGCTGCCCCCAGAAAACAACATATGAGTGTGACTAAAAGTGTTGATTTCTAAAAATAAAATAAAAATAATAAAAAAATCTGATGCATAGTACCTGTCTATAAGTGCCATTTTGTTTATGCTTTTTATTGTTTTTAATACATATTCTGTAAAAATGGCAGTTAATGTGTGTTGTGGCCTCCAGGCACGAGCACCCAACTCTGCAGTGGTGGTTGTGGGAACGCATTTGGATCTTATTGAGACCAGGTTTCGTACTGAGAGACTGGCGACACTGAGAGCTTATGTTCTGGCTCTTTGCCGATCCCCATCAGGGGCTCGAGCCACTGGCTACCCTGACATCACCTGGAAACACCTGCAGTAAGTCCACATTTGACATTTTCCTGCTTAATTATTTTCCTGTTTGATTATTTATATTGAAAAAACACTTTGTGTATGCTTCCTGTCAATTGTGGCTGCGTTACTGTTATCATCCTTACACAAAAACTGATTAGCCTTCAGAGTGTATTCAGGTTTGTGTGTGTGTTTCTTGGTGATCAGTGAAGTGTCCTGTAAGACTCTGGAGGGCGTGGATGGGTTGAAGAAGCTGATCTACCAGGTGGCGCTTTCCATGAAGGACAGCAGCAGCTCAGCCTTTGGCAGTAAACTGCTGGGCAGACTGGTGAGTGAGGTGGTGTGGCAGGTGATGCTCTACACTGTGTGACCGAGGAGAGAGAGCTTCACAGTTTACACCAACAGAGAGAAACTGTTTGCTCACTGAGTATGTATGCAGGGAGATGGATACATTTTTGGCTTAAAGAAGGAGATGAGTTATACAGCTCTCACTACCTAGGAGTGCAGTTCACATGGAGACAGACTCACAAAACATGAGCATATTGTGGATTTAAATACAGCATGTTGACGTTCTTTCACATGCTAATGGCAGACAGACATTGTAAGGCCTTTATAATATATACTATTGTATGATTAGAGTTTTCACAGTGCCTACAGATATTTAATAACAGTGAAAACACTAAGAACTTGACTGCAGAGCCAGAGTGCTGAGAGCTGACATGATCCCCACACACACATAACACATAACCTCACATCTGTAGCTCACTGAGTAAAATAAGTTACAAAACAAACCAAAATAAAACTGCAATGGTAGCATCAAGAAGAAGGATGCTCTTAGTCCTCAGTATTTTTATGATTAAGTAATGAAGGCAGACGTGGAACTGCAGCACAGGGACTAAATCACAGCTCAGTCACTGTATAATCTTACACAGTTTTTTTTTTGTGGAAATTTTGATCTCCCTCTCCAACTTTGTATGCTTAATATGAGCTCAAACATCAAAGCCTCTCAACAATCGCATCAAGCAGTGGCTTGTTGTTGTGGCTGTGAGCTGTGATTAAGACTAGGGCAGACACAAATTTAACATGGTTAGTTCCTGAAATTAATGAGTCAAAAAAGTCTTGTTAACTTGGATGATTAGCCTGTCAGAATGAGAAAGTCTATAAGATCCTCCTGATGTTACTCTAAAGCACAGACACGTTTCTGCTGCCATCCTCTCCACCAGATCCCCAGGAGCTACCTGACCCTGCAGGACGCAGTGATAGCAGAGAAGCAGAGGCGTGATGCTGAGGGAGAGGTCCAGTACCTGACTGACACCCAGCTGGAGTCCATAGTTGAACAGAACCCAGGAAGTGACATCAGAGACTATGAGGACATGCAGACTGGTACAGTGACTTGTTTAGAAAATAAACTCATGTAATGACTGTCTCGATGGGCTTGAGAGGGACTACATGTCGGCACCTAATCATCCTGTAGGACAGGAGGTCTTGTATACTTTTTTGTCATTTTTGTAATTGACCGGCATTGTTAGGCACTTTATTTAAAAGCTTTAATCACATTGCTTCACTAAATATTCAAAAACAAACAAAATGATAGTGTACCTTTGTCACTTAGCGTCTTTCCTCCATCCATGCGAGGTGCAGCAAAAGTTTAGAGACGGTTGCTGTTGCAGACAAACAGAGCGCTCCACAGTATTGTGCATGTAGCAGGTGCAAGCTATTACAGCTTAAGCTGAGTAGAGAACAAACATCAAATATTTATTGCCAAATCATCAAAATTGGAAACAGAGGCCCTTGAAATGCTTCAGAAAGCCTACAGCAAAGGAGGATTGAGGAAGGCGGGATGTTTTTAGCTGCGTTCAAATTTCAAAAGGCCAGTCCTTCAGCGGGCCCAGGATGACCCAAAGTTCATACTGGCGATCATCACTGGTGCAAAGAGTTGTGTCCAGGGTTTGGCATCAGGGAGCCCATGATGAAAGAAGGAGTGTGAGGTCAGGAGAGCAACCAAGAGCAGCTTTTGTAACATTTTGAGGTGTCTGAGGAAGAACATTAGGCACAAATGATCTGAACTGTGGCGCTTTGGTAAGACATCACACCCACTCACATGTTTGGGTTTCTCAAGTTTTCTTAAAGAAACACTTTGTTTTATGGCTCTCCTCTTTTTGCAACCACCTCCAGCCATCAGCTTCTTGATAGAGACGGGGACCCTGCTGCACTTCCCTGACACCAGCCATGGCCTTTGCACTCTCTACTTCCTGTGCCCTGTATGGCTGTCAGAGTGTCTGGAGAGAATCATGCATCTCAAGTCCTCTCGCTCTGTAGCCAGGAATGGTGTGATCCGAGCTGAGGACCTTAGGGTGAGCTTAAAGTTTCAGAAGAAAGATCTTGGCTTTTGTATTGTTCTATGAGCTCGCGATGACGGACTTCCTGTGTTGATGTCCATAATGTCTGTTGTGCAGATGCTTTTGGTAGGAACAGGATTCACCCAGCAGACAGAAGAGCAGTATTTCCAGTTTCTCGCCAAGTTTGAGATTGCTCTCCCTGTGGCCAACAACAGGTAAAATATTGTTTAGTTATATTCAGCTGATACAAATACATTGTTTTTTTAAATCCATTTTGGCATTTTTCTTATCTCTTTTATTATATTTGCTCAACAAGCACACATTACTATGATTTAAGGACTCTGGAACAACACAAAATCACTCTGGCAAATGTGTTAAAGGAAGATAAGTAAAACCAACCAGCTGCCACGGCTGCTAATGTAAAATCACTCACCAACTACGGAAGAACCTTGGTGCAGTTACTAACTTGCCAGCATATCAAGCAATTCTATGTATAAATGAGTGTTTTATTTCTGTCTTTCCTCTTGCTCTAGCTATCTGCTGCCCCATCTGCTTCCCCACAAACCAGCGTTGGACATCCACGGCTTTCGGCGGCAGACCAACAACACCTTGCAGCGTCTTGTAAAAATGAGTTTTGTTCCTGCTGGATTTTGGGAGCGCTTCATTGCCAGGATGCTTATCAGCCTCACAGAGATGGACCTGCAGGTACTGACGCCAACAGAACCATGTCATTTACCTACCGTACTTGTACATGTTCAGCTTTTTACATTAATGCCTTGGGATGTGTGTGTACAGTCATTTGAGCCCAAAAGGAACTCCAGAAGCCAACGTAGCAGAGGCTCTGTGATCTACAGCTTTGCTGGAACCCAGCAGAGGAACCGTTGTAGCACCTTCAGAGTCCGACGCAGCCAGACCATCTACTGGAAGGAGGGGCTGCTGGTCACTTTTGATGGAGGTTACCTCAGGTTAGAGCATGGGCTGCAATGATGTGGGCAGATGCTTAACTTAGGATGTTTACTGAGAGAAATGTGACAAAACTAAATTTAAGAGTCTCTGTGAGAATCAGAATATGAATTGAACTACAGCACACTGGTTCACAAGAAGTGCAAAAGTGCTCAATTTCACTTCTTCCATGTTGACATGTCAATAGGGTTTCTAACAAATGCTTCTTTTAAGAAGGGTTCAAACATTTGGAATACACAACTGTTTTTGAAATATGGGTCTCCCTGAATATTGAGACAGTCAACTACAAAAACCACCAGTCAATACTACTCACTGTTGTGGAATGTGGTGAGTAGTTGCTATAGTTACCATGTGTAACTTGAACAGTGTGCAGTGTGGGACACTAAAACATCGGACATGCAGTCAGAGCAAAATGCAGAAAAAAACTTGGCAGTACCTCCCAATGCTTACTACAATTAACAGAGTGAAAATATTCATTTATTAATTTAAATATTCATATTCTACATTCTGCCGTGTTCAGTAAACAGAATTTAATGTATTGAGAAAAGTCCCTGTATGCCCACGAGAAGCGGTGTTGTTACTGCAGTCAAACAGTTACGCCAAATCAGACAAACTTGCATGAGATTTGGTCCAATCGGATTGCTTCTCATTTCTTAACAGCTTCTTAGAAGCAGTCTTTCCTGTGTCACCCCCTACATGGTTAGTTTTGCTCATATTAGTTAACCCTGTGCTGGTTGTTTCTGAGACCTTTTTGTTGTTGTTGTGAATAAGGTGTTGTTTTGGGGTAAAAAGAAATTGATCTCAAGTAAATAATCAACTTCTTGGGAGTATGCAATGACTTTGCTGCTAGAATGCAGCAGTCACAAATGCCCTAGTTTGGAACATGCACCAAAAATGAAACTATATCTTGAACTCTTAACCCAGCAGATATTTAATTTGTTGACCTTTACCTCCATTTTCAAGCCTCAGTGTTTTTATCGTACTGCTAATAATTCCCAGTATTCCGTGTTTTTTTTTTTAACATAGAGCAGGTTGGGTAGATCATGAGATGGAGAAAGCAGACAATACGTGCTGTAAAATGAGATGGTGGCCTGTGTTTGTGTTTCTACAGTGTGGAGTCATCAGATGTCAACTGGAAGAGGAAGAAAAGTGGAGGCATAAAAATCATCTGCCAGTCAGAGATGAGGGATTTCTCCGCCATGGCTTTCATCACAGATCACGTCAACTCTCTGATCGAGCAGTGGTTCCCTGGTCAGTTTTCACCCTGTGTGTGTGTGTGCATTTACACCAGTAATCCAGCTGTTAACAGCGGATTCTCAGTACTCAATGCTTGATTGTCCGTGGATAACTTTGAGCATCATTATTAGATGCTGAAAAGGTTCATATTCAGCCCAATAAAATATCAAAAGCTCTTTTTATGGTTTCTGTTCCAAAGTCTGTTATTGTATTTGCACCAATACAAAAATGCGTTTAGGAAACTCAGCCCAGTATAACACTATTTGAGACTCTGCATAAATAGAAAAATTCTGACAAGTTTTTTTGCCAGATGTTTTTATATTCAGACGCTCGTTCTAGTTATTTTGGATAATTATAGTGTTCCCATGAATCAGCCTGAAACCACATTACTTGACAAAGCAAGTTAAGAAAAGCAGATCCATAAATAATTCACTGTTGGTTTCACTAATGGAATACACAGATGTTTTTTGTTTTTTTTTTTTATGAAGTGTCATATTTTTGTGTCATACTTTTTTAAAACTTGTTTATTTGAAACTCCATTATCTTCCAGGAAGCACTTGCTAGTATAAATCATTTGTCTGGCTGAGACAATTCATTTAAAGCTAGTAGGAATCATTTGAGTCACTTGATGGGACATTGGCCACACATTAAAATCAAGGCTTTTGCAGTGTAATGAAGTGCCGCTCTTTCTTCTTGATGGTTATTCTTCAATAAGTACAATGATTTCTCTCAATGCAGGAGTGCTCTTTATTTCAGGCAAGAAACCTCTTTGGAGAAATCTGCACTCTCTTTTTTTCTTTTTTTTCTTTTTTAGCTTTGGTTTAGTCTCCACCAACTCCTTATTTAACTACTAATTGCTACATTACATTCATCGGCTGGTCACTAAGTTTGTTCGTCTGCTCTTTGATGAAAGGCATGTGTACATTTTTTTATCATCTGTTATCAGATCTTTTTCAGCTGCCATCCGCCACTAATACTGAAACCAAGACAGTAGAGTTGGAGCTTGTGACTGCAAAGATGGTGTTAATTCTCCATGTGTCCACCAGTTTTAGCAACACAATTATATGATCCGTTGTTTATTAATGTAAACATGGCTCACTGCAGCCTGAAAGCATGGCTTTGATTTGCATAGGCATTCAAACAAGAAGTCACTTTGACACACACATACATATTGCCATTTGACCCAGCGTCACTGAGAGCTGTGTATGTGTAAAGTCCTCACTACTGGGTGTATATACACATATTATCATATCAGGTATCACAGTTTCGCTGTTTCTGCACCAGCCTTATCCCGCAAAGCAGCCTTTCCTTGAAAGCTTTAATGTTACCATTGAAATATAAATATAGAAATATATGTTACTGAAAACTACTTTTATGTAAAAGAAATTAAAACCTGCCGGTTCATCCAGCAATTAAGTTGCAGTCTTGAAAAGTGGCAGTTTAAACACAAATAGGGTCTTGCTGTTGTAACAGCAATTGCAATGTCACCAAGTATTACACTGCAGAACTGATAAAGAGCTCAATTGATCATAAAAATTTTGAGCAAGTTAGTAGTGAGCAGGCGCATGCATTTAATTCACCTAGGTAGCTCTCAGTAGTTGTTATTACCATTAAATCGTAAGTAAAGAAAGTTCTGCACTGACAAAGATTCTCCTGTAGATGGCAGCAACAAACAACAAATGTCTTCTTTCAGAGAAAACCTACTAAGGTCATTTCCGGCTCTATACCTTCAGACTCCACCAGTGTAGCTTTGTATGAGTCACTGCCCCCCCAATACTTAAAGTCTACTCTCCTCTGATTGGCTAAATTTCAGAAGCCTACAGATAACCAGTGAATAGCCATGCCAGCTGGAAAAACTTTTAAAAAGTGTTAAGGCGGTAACTGTTTACTGTACTAAAACAGAACTTCATAACTTAATGAGCTGATTTTGGTGAAACTGGATTGTATTTTAAAGAAAAAAGAGCTGAACAATTTGCAAATGATTCATAGTGTTTTTACTGACAGACAGTGAACCTGGTTTATACAATGGCCTTTAACTTTTGTTGGCTGTAATTGCCATTAGCATAGTCAAAAAGCAAGCTCGGTCAGTCTTGCTTTTTAAAGCCTTTTGATAAAACTGTGAACACATTTAGCCAGATGTAATGAGTGAGTTCTTAATATGAACATCCCGCACAGTAATGTTATGTACTGTATATGACTTAGTAAAAGAAAATCCACAATTCCTTTTTAGATCTTTTATTTTTTTATTATGCACAGAAACCCCACTAGGGGCACTGTGAGACCATGGGTCATTCTGTGGATTGGTTTCAACCTGATTATTTTCGGTAATCAGCTGTAATGGATGTGGATCTGGATGTGTCTGTCACATCTTGCGCAATTTGGAGTTTCTTTGGTTGAGATTCAACATTTCTAAATGTCTTTTGATACCAGTCATGAGACTCTTTTTACATTTGTGACAAAAAAAAAACAAACACAAAACTAATTTTGCAAAACATTGAAAACAAGCATAACCAATATCAGAAAGTAATGCATAAAAAAAATGCATGAAACGTATTTAAAGTACATTGACTTATAAGCAAAAACAAGATGGTTTGTCTTGTTGCACCCCTGCATGGTTAACAGGGTTCTTTTGATTTGTGCATTGAGTCCCTGCAATCTCATATCTAAATCGACCAGTGTTGGTTTCCTCTGACCAGAAAACTTTCTGCCAGTTTGTTGCCAGATTCTCAGGTTTTTTTCTTTGTAATTTTCAAACCTTAACATGGCTTCCAGATTACCTTTTTTGGAGCGCCCCCGAACACACCCACACACACACACACACACACACAGGCCAGATATTATCATTGATGTTGTTGTGTGATGGCTGTTGTCCTCTCCACGGCCATAAAACCCTGATGGTCTTATAAGATTGCTTCTTGAGTTTATGACTCCTCACTAACCCATTGTCTTCACCTCTGGTCATTTAGTTAGGTGGACACCCTGATTCTGAACTGTGGGTGGAGCTATGTACTTTCCACTCTTTAATAATAGTCGTCACGGTCGTTTAGGGTATCATCACAGCTGAGAAATCCTTTTTATTACCTGACTTGTACCTTCATCACAACTTTATTGGGGCTGGTTCTTGAGATCTTTGAAGCCCATGCCACTGTTTGAAGTCTTGTCAGTTTGAGAGTGCACCTCATAATAAACAGGCTAAAGAGCTGATTTTCTCATGTCATCAGCGTAATTGTTGTGATCACACAAAGGTGTTGTACTTTTAGTTAGTAGAAAACCTTAAAGGCTTTTGGTTAATCTGGAGGTAGACTCACTGTTTCTTTAGTTAAGGATGTTGTGTATTCAGCAAACCATTTTTTTCAGTTGTTTATTTTTAATTCATGATTTATTTACCATGATTTTATATAATTTTTCACTTTATGAATGGCTTATTAGGTGTAGATTTTTTTGAGAAAAAGAAACTTACTGCTTTAAACTTGAGTTTTTTTCTACAAACTTTGTGAACTGTGCAAGGGGATGTATTTATATTTTCAGTTCTCTGGAGGTTGTGTTTGTTAACACAGTCACCAAATGACCTTCTGTAGGATTCTTCGCAGCAGAGGTGTGTGATGTGTGCATCCCGATGAGATGTCTGACAAACAACAGACAGACAACAAACACATGTTCAAGACCAGAATATACAAATTTCATGACAGTGCTGATTATAGTAACTGTATTTTCCAGGCATCATTCTGAATGTTTGTTATTACAACTTGAAAAGTGCCTCACTTGCACTGGAGTGGTGATCTTAAAATGAGACCGGCCCAACTGTTTGTACCAATATGTTGTGCAACATGTACCATTTCCAGCTCTCCAATAAGTAACATATTAAGTACATGTCTTTTGTCTCTGTGTCCTTCTCTTGAAGCTTTGACAGCCAGTGAGAGTGATGGGAGTCTCCTCATAGAGCAGTATGCCCCGTGTCCCCTCTGTGCCTCACTGAGCCAACACAAGCGGGATAAGCTCCAAGACCACCAACCCAACCAGGCTGAGGAGAGTAGAGGAGATAATGGAGGAGGAGGAGGTGGCGCAAGGGTTCATTACTTTAACATGGAGGACTGTGTGTTGGCTGCAGTGGAGAAAGAGCACATCATCTGTCCTCGGCACCCTGAGCAGCCAGTCACCCTGCAGGAGCTGGTCCCAGAACTCTTCATGACTGACTTCCCTGCACGGTAACCTCACTGTTTTGTGTTTGGTTTGTGTGTAGGCCTAGCTAGAAAAACATCTCTTGACTTAATATCAAAAAAGTTTAATACAGATGGAAAGCAGGATTAGACAGTTATAATGGTAGAGGCAGGGAAAACTCCCCTCAGTTGTCCATCTATGTAATAACAGTGATGTACTCACAGGAACAAGTATGTAAACTATGCTTACTTTTCCTGTTACAGCTAAAAGAAGAAGAAGGAACATTCCCACGACTAAAGTTGATTTTAAGAACAATATATACTAAATCTTGCTCGCAGCCAGTCACCTGTAATCTCCTGTACAGTTTGCGCTACAAGGCCTGACTATCCAGTGAACGATAAAATAACAAACAGAGCAAATAGCTTTGCTTGGGCTGCATATTCCACCCAATTTGTAAAAAAAAAAAAATTGGTTTTAAAAAACTTGATTCCCATAGTTGACTGCCATGACTGTCTTTTCTATTAGTTATAACAAATTGCAGTCCTCAAAGTAATGACTGACATCTGCTGGAACAACAGCAGGAAGTGGCACAGTTATAAAACATCTGATAAAAAGCCAAAGATTATTGTGAAACAAACAAGTGTTTTTTTAAAAGATCATGTCAAATTTGGTCAATAAAATAATGACCAAAGTACGTATTACATGGGACATTTGATAGTGTGCTATGATTTTAGGCCTCAGGGCTTTAAAGTTGTGTGCTGAGTGCTGTAAAAACTGTTCTGAGTGCACAGCTGTACTGGTGAGTTTATATATACAGACTGAATAAGTATATCCAGTCTGACATTGACTGAGAACTGAAGTTCATTTCACTGCACTGCTGCTGTAGACAAAGTGAAAGTACAGGACTTGGTTCATCTAGTTTTTTGCCTGTGTCTTTGGAAATGAATGTTAGACACTAAGTGAGTACTTTTCATCGTTCAAGATGACATTAAATTATTAAGAAACTCAAATGTGGAAAATGGTCACTGCAGCCCAGTAGACTTTGGAGTGTGACAGGCTGGTTGGTCCTTCATCCCAGAGCTGAGTAATTGACACAGAACATGTTAAGTAACTGCTACACACTCACATACACACAGACAGAGAAACACGCACACACACACAAGCACACAGACAGAGAAACACGCACACACACACACAAGCACACAGACAGAGAAACACGCACACACATATTGACAGACAGCAGCTCTCCAGGGCTTTGGCTGTATAATGAGTTTCAGCTGATTGGTTGCCAGTGACAGCATTTGTTGATGTATTGTCAGAGCTCAAGGGTAACCACCATGCCTTCAACTACTGGAATAAATGTTCAGTGTTTCTCGGTGTCCCCTGACTCATGCACAAATACACGCACAAACACAGACGTACAGAGTCCATGAAGTACTCAAAAACACTGTGTGTATTTGGGATTTGGTATTGAGGGTGATCAATTACATAAGCATATCCCTGTCTGTAGAGCACAGGCCCATGGAAATGTTTGCTGCAACAGTTAAACAGTCCTTCCAAATATTTATGCAATTGCAAATGGTTTGCACTCCAGCTCTCAAAGACTGGATGATGGTATTAACATGAGTGCCAGTGTTGACTATGCTTGGCTATATTAGCCAAGGCTTGTGCTAAATCCTAGCTTCAAAGCTAGCAAGCTTGTAACATAGGACCTATCCATTTGTGTTGCATTAGATGTGAAGCTTTGACCTAATATTCTCCATGTAAGTGTAATATTCTCAGTTTGGAGGCATGTATGGAGGGATAACTCACCAACTTCCTCCACAACCAGCTGTTTTTAACCTTTTTCAAAAGATTGCACATTACTGCAGCCAAGTCTCACCTTTACATACAAATTTGTTTTTCACACTGAATGCACAACAGGCGGAACAAGTAAAACGACGTTTAACACAACACGCTGAGTTTAGTGTGACGTATATCACATATGTCATACATATGTGATGTATGGGCAGCACTTTCTAAACAATAATAAAGGCACAGCATGGCTTAAACAGCCATTTAACCATACTTGTTGAATGGCCTCTGCTCAGAGGTTAAGGAGCACATGTATCTCAGTGTTACCCTAACTCGCACTTTTTAGACTACCCCCTCCTTAACTTTTATAAAGAATGGTGAGGTGCATAACACAATAATCCCTCCTTGAATAGGCCGTGTAAGTGTGAGCTTTGTTGACATTCTTCAGGAGCTACATTGTCAAATAGTTTATAAAGCTGAATATTTTCAGCTGAAGTGGGTGAATCAAAATTCTGTTTATCAGTCTCTTTTGTCTCCAGTGTCTCCTTCAGTGTGGCTTCCTGCATTTTTGAATGACTTCTACTAGAAAGAGTTAGGAATTCCTACTCTCTTCTTTTACCTCTTTCCACTTGGTGAAGCCCATTGCCCATTTAAATGAGTTAGATGCGCAACACAACAACACATCCCTGTGAAATGTCATTATGACTCTGTTCACTTAGCCTGACAAAACACTATCAAGCCTACTTCTTCTAAATTATGCTGCAGCAGCTTCAGATGGCTTGATTTGCCCTGAAACAGTACTAAAGATCTTCTTTGGG
>JAUZTA010000001.1:1284752-1298187 GCA_034780835.1 Ctenochaetus striatus
ACACACGAAAGCACGCGCATTTACTCACTCACTAACATGCACAAACACATACGCACACACAAACACACAGGCAACATGATACCCAAAGCAGACTGTGCAAAACTCTTTGGTGATAATGAGTTTAAGAAACAGAACATAAAAAGACACTATCCCACAACTGACATGGTTATACAATCTTTCCAATATACATATTTCAACAGTCAGAAAGTCGAAAATGGAGTCTGCAAATTCAATAAATTAGACAGCAAAGGATGAATTGCAGAGATAAAATCCAGCAGTTGGGTTCACAGAAATTAATAAAGAAAAATACAAAGAAATCCTGGAGTAACAGCAACAGTGTTGTGTCATATTACCAAAACCATAAAAGCAAGTGGAATCAAAGCAATCAAATTAAATGGCCCATAGTATTTATTGATAGTTGTGATTGGATGAAGTTTTCATTGATGAAATGTTGTTCAGAATCAGTCTTTTGTAAACATTCACAATCAATAGTTATGTATCAAGCACTGCTGGTCTCAGAGTTCATGGACACCAGTCTCTTTTCTTTTCTGCACACAAGACAAATGGAATATTTAAGGACCATGACGGTGTACTTCACTGAGGTACACATTAATAACTCCCACCTCCCTCTCTCCCAATGTCCTGACAGATAACATGTAACAGGCTAGAGAGGCTACTATCAGCCTCACTCAAGAATATTGGTCAATATTCCTTTTATCACTAATCAGAAAAGTACTTCAACAACAGAACCCAGACTGTGTCTATGATTTGTTCATCATGGCGTTTCTGTATATTTTCTTTAAAAAAAAAAAGACATATTTTCAAAATATATCCATGTGAAGTCTTTCATTTCAGTAAAAAATAAATTAGGTAGTGAAAACACCACTAATAGGAGGGAGTGAGCACACACCGGGTTTAGGTTCAGTTCATGACAGTCTGAAGCCCGGCTTTTCTCACGCTGTCCTAACTGAGCCGTTATTGCTGGCAAGTCTCCTGAAGCCGTGGTCATTCTTCTCCAGCCAAAGCTCTGCCAGCTGCTGGGTGGAGCCATGTGACGAGGCTTTGGAGCCCAGGCACATCTTATATTGCTTTGCCTCTAGATTTGGGTCACATATGACAGGGTGATGGACGTGCACTATCCCCGTGTCTGTGCTTCTGAACAACTTAATACCTGACTGGACAAATTTATTAAAAAGATCCACGTCCTCCATTCCCCAACCCTGTATGGAGGTATCAAAGCCTCCAGCTCGGACCAAGTCTCCCTTGTAGACACAGACAATCCCAAAGCCGTAGTTCCTCCACAGGCCTGTCTTGGACGTGAAGACGTAGTTGTTGTTGCTGGGGACCTTTCCAGCGTACACCACCTTGGGGTCATATTGGCTGAAGATGATGGGGAAGTAGGACTGCTCCCCCAGGGCAGTATTGGTCCTACAGCGCTTGAGAAAGTCGCTGGTGAAGAGCAGATCCACATCACAGTAGAAGAGCAGTGAATCGTTAGAGAAGTGCAAGGAGCCCACTTCTAAAGCCAAAGCCCTGGAGAAGGAGCCAGTGACAGGCTTTATCTCCATCTCAGCCCGTGGATACTTCATGTGATACTCCCTCATCAGCTCCACCTGCTTGACCCGCTCTGTATTGTTGTCTGTGCTGAAGAGCAAGATTAGCAGCTTGACATTCTGGTTGGGAATCAGACAAACACGTTCAAAGTTGGCCATGAATCGCACAAAGATGTCATAGCGTCCTGACAGAGGCACCAAGATGTTGACTTTCTTCTCTTTTGGTTCTCTCTGGTCCTGGCCAGATGTGGCCAGCTTAAAGGGCACTAGCATCTTGAGGGAATTGGACAGAAATGAGAGGGAGTCAGATTCCTTGTTGATGTGGCTGGCCAGGGCTCTGGCATCCATCTCCTCCTCCTCTCTGACCTGGATCCGGCTGAAGGTCTGCTGCAGGTAGGCGTGCCTCCTTACAGGAACGGTCATGGTCTTCCCTTTGTGTTTCTTGTACAGCAGCAGCAGATCAAGAACATACTCTGCCCCATATAAAGGATTTACTCTCCTGTAGCCATACTGGATTTCTTTGAAGTCAATGACTCGTCCCCGTGTCTTGGCATTTGCATTGATCATCTCCATCACTTGCATGATGATGTCATCCAGGGCTTGCCTCTGGGAGGAATCCATCCCCCGGCGGGGAGGCTGACCATCAGATGATGAGAACAAGTATTTTCCTGTCAGAAACTCCCATTCCAGGACATCCTCTCTCTGCCGTGGATGGAATCGCATAAATGAAGGTGGCATGCCAAGCTGGAGATCCTCTCGGCTGGGTTCAGCTGCTCCATAGCGCCCCATCTGGACAATCTCACGATGGAGTTGAATGGTTCGGTGGCGCAGGTCTGCAATCTTGCGGCTTAGCATGTAGCTGTGTAAGCGATACTGGTAGGGAGGGTTCTTGTTTGGGTGCAGAGTGATTGCTCGATGTATCTTACTGTTGTGGAGATCTCGTATGTAGCCTTTCTTATTTGGTTCATAGTTCTCATAGAAGAGCTGCTGCATCTGTGGAGATAGAAGATGGGCTGATATAAGTACTTAGTTTATACTTGGACTACCAGATGTTCATGATTATACATGACACGTCTGCCCATAAACAGGTCACTGTCACAGCTGTGGGTAGAACCATGAGGCTGCAATAACATGATGAGCCCCTTGCCGTGAATACCAGTCTGCTGAGCTACAGGGAGTGTTTCCCACATGTGGACCATCACAGTATCAACTTTTCCCACAACTTATTGATTTTACAACATATTGATGCTAATTCCACCATGACTTTGTCATCATTATTTTTCTCTTCTTGTTTTTCAGTGCAAAACATATCACACGCAAGTTCAACAATTTACCATAAAGTGTTCAACATAAACATTTCTGACCATACCATAGAGATTTGTTTTTAATTAATCATTTTAAATACTTAAAATTAAGTTTGCCAAAAAATACAAAATGCACTACTTAAGTGGAATTTAGCTTGTAAAGGCAATATTATGCACAGTCAACTTTTTATTCAAAGATAATACAATAGAGAATCATGGTGGCTGATAATGGTCAATAAATATAAAAATGGAATAATGGACATTGTTCCAATAGTGGAATAAAAGAAAATACATCTTCTCACCCCATGACTGGTTCTAAATAAGGAATTCTTGCCTCTCTGTGTTTCATTCCTCTCCTTTACTTACAATGTTTCTGCCTGTTTACTTGAGGGCGCGCACACACACACACATGGCAGAAAGCTGTTTAGGGCAGAGGCCATGGCAGGGATGATGAGACAGACATACAGATATGAGTTTGTGGCTTATCAACCACCTGTTAAACAAGCAGAACTCAAACTTGGGAAAATGCTAAGTCTTCAGCTGACAGACATCTCCTTGTCCCTGCTTTATTCACATTTGTTATGCAAATTGTGAAATGCCATGACTAAGCTAAAAACTGTAATTATATGTAGAGACAAAGCCTAATAAGCTTATAGGTAGTTAAAACTCCTGTAGACTTTGAGGCTATGACCAACCAGCCCCTCCTCACTTACTAGCCGTTCTGATCAAGCAGTGAATCACTTAACATCAGCAGCAGAAAGAGAAGGATAGAGAAGAAGACTGATGATGACACTGCTTGCCACTGTATTGTAAAAGCCTGCAGCCTTTCTTAACAGTGGAGTCCAGTGGGTTTAGGAGTTGGTGAGTCTGACTTCGATAGTTTATTTTTACATGCCTGTCACTGAGGTTGATGTCTGGTATCAATTTGTCTTCATGAAAAAAGCTAATGTATGAACATGTTTACAAAAGATAAATTAATTGTTTAAAATTGGTTTATATAAATTCTAAGAATTAGATAAATTTATTTATGTTTTATGCACCAAATTTAGTGACTGGCTAATGTCCTACACTCTCTAGGCAGGTGACATGATAATACAAAACAGAACTTTTCTCTAATACATATGGACCAGCAACCTAATGACATGCACATAGGCCTATGTAGACACAGACTCACACACAAAGACAAAATCCATATGAATAAACACAAAACAGAATAAAGACAATGCCTGGATAAGGTAACTTTCTTCTAGGGATGTTTGAGGCCTTGATATTCCACACTGGTGCATCTCTCACAAAAAATACTGTATCATTCAGGGTAAAGTGCATATTAACACACTGAATGTAAACCAAAAGAAATACTCTGTGTCTCATATTCAGCTGATGCAAACTCCAAATTAAGGGCCTCACAGTGTGTGTTATAAGGCATCCAATGAGTCCAAGTCCAATTCTGACAACAAGGAAGAGTGTTTACTGTAGACTCGTAGGAACTTTACAAACCTACTGTTCCTCAAATCGCAGGAGGCTTAAAGTGTAAACATTGGGACAGCTGCTTTAGAGCAGCTGGCAGGACTTCAGCCGTGGTCAAGAAGGCAGGGTTTGTGTTGTTGCCTCCCAATGAAGGGAGCATCTGAATGGCTACAACGCCCAGAAAGTCTAATTTGAGAAGACGGCTCTGGAATGCAGCCACAAGCCTTAACCTAAGGGCAGGCCAGGGAATAAGACAGGACAGGCCTGAGAGCTATGGAAACCGATACCTGAAGCTGAATACGATCGCAGGAACTGCCTGACTAACTCTTTGCTTTTCCATGGTTTTAGCCAACATTCCTCTGCACCTAAGAGAGGGCAGCCTGCCAATCAAAACACACTGTAACCTTGTCATTAATGAAGTCTTGAGCCAAGTTGTGCCTTTAGAGGTGAAGGGTCAGTCTTTACATATGAAACCTGACCACATATATCTGCCACAACTTACAGAAATTCATGTGTATTCCTTCCAACAGAAAGCATCGCCTGCTGTTCAATGTGACAGCATTCAAGTATGCTCATGGCGACTGTCTCTGTTGAGATACCTGGGAGGACAAAACTGGTCCAGTGATAACAAGTTTATTTAAAATTAAAAACTTGTTGTATTTAATTAAATGTTAAATAACTACATGAAATACTTGATTCATTCACATTATGCATACATTGTCAATGATGAAATCCAACTGTCTTGTATTTTTTAATCTACAAATATTCTTGGCTAGTGAGTTAAAAGTTAATTTTATGCACTGTGAAGATATAAAGTGCATATTTACACACTCAGGTTGATAAAAGTATTATACTAGATTTTATATCAAATGAACACTTAAGAACTCAGTTTGGGGTCAAACAAACTTGGTTGAGACAAGTACTCAGAGTGTTGGTCTGATTATTACTGTTGTTCAATAAGGGGTTTCATTTTTTGTTAGTTTTTTAAAAAAAATTAATTTTAGTGTCTCAATTTCATCACAAGGTGAAATGATTTTTGAACTGATCTGATCTTAATCTAAATTTTTTCTTTTACAATATTTCATACATTAAGCTTACACTGTGCATTAGAGATAATGACTGGGATATTAAGCCACAAGATACAAAAATACATAAATATTAATGTGAATAACCCAGGGTGCATACTCATGCATGAGACAAACTATTTAAATTTTCTTCAGATTAACAAAATGGGCTGGTATAGGAGTTATTCTTACATTAGGGTCACAGTTGTACAAATGAGCAGTTTCCATTCCCTCCCCACAGAGTTTTTCCAGGCTGGTTCAGCTGATAGTGATGCTGGAGGAGAGTGCTGTGCCGGCTCAGACTGTATCCAGCAGGGTTAACACCAGTGGTCATCAGCTGACAGTCAATTGGTCAGGATGTTTATGCCTCTCTCCTGCAGCTTCACCATCATTAGCACTCTTCCTAATGACGTGACCTCCACTTTTGTGGTCACTGTTGCAACTTATGACTCATTAGTGCGATTTCTTCACAGTCATTAACCTCACAACATCCCTGACCCAACTAGAGTAGTTCTCAAACAAAAGAAACAGAAAGGTAAGTCACAAGTTGCTGTGGGCATAAGCCTTGTGTGTTTCATTTCAAAAACAGCTGTCAGATAGCTCTGGGCACTGATGATATGCAGAATGGCTGGTCTAAGATCTCAGCAGCAATACTGCACTTAAATCAGCATTGTTATCACATTATATTGGACAAGCCATGGAAAGAGTCAGAAATGCTTTACAATGAATTCCCAGACACTGGGATGGTTGTTTTTATTCAAAATTTGAACATTTGTTCAGCTGAATGAGCTTGAAAACTTCAGTATGGCCTGACCTATTGCATTCCCTGAGGTCTATTGACCAATCGGTTAACTAAGCTAACGTTAAAGTTGTTTTGTTTGCAAAATTGGAGATTAATAATGAGCAGCACCATTTGGAGCACACATTCATGACACCAGAACATATGAAAAATAGCGTGTGAAAGTATTTTGGGTTCTATGAAATATATCCATCACTATTTGTTGCTGTTGGCTAATTAGAGCCAGGTAATTTTGGGGGATTAAGAAGAACAACTCTAACAAATATAGTGGTGTTCCAGTGACTTCACTGCTTCAAGCCCTAACCACCAGAAAAGACCGTTTTCTGGTCTCTACACAGTATTGTTATCACTTTTTAAGGTAGGTAAATACAGAAATTATTTAAATTTGTTTTTGAGAGAAGGTATTGGCTATAGAGAGTCGGTTTTTTATCAAAAGCAGCAGTTGTTCAGTCAGTCTGTCTTCTTTTACCAGCAAAATTGCTATAAAGTTTTGTATGGGCATGGTTGCCTGTAAATGTTTACTGTTGGCTTTGGTAACCACCTGCCCTTTCATCTTGTACTACCAACAGGTCCCAACCATGACCAGAACATTTTCATCCATAAAGTCCACATTGGAGATGTCATTAATCAACAGTCTAAGAATCCACAACTCACAAAAGCCAAAATGTTTCACTATAAGGCTGATTTCAGGCAGACTTTTAAGGTCAAAAAGGGCGCTTGAGGAAGCTGCACACTAGTAAGAAAAGTAAGCACTTTATGCAATCCAACCATTTCCTCTCAGCTCATATACTGAACCAGTTTACATGTCACTAAAGGCACTATATGACAAGCTATCCACAAGCCAACCAAGGGTATTGTGTACAACCACTTACTACGGATACTTTCTAAAGAAGCTGCAGCAAACTATATTGAACCAATGGCTGATACTGTTTGTTACAAACTATACCCCAGTGTCACAAAACACAAGCTGTCAAAACTTATCAAGTATCCCTGAAATTAGGAAGCCACAACATTTGCCTTCACATCAATGACTCCCCATTTAAACAACTTTGTAGAGGGATTCATTACTGTGAGGTTGACATTAACCTTGCATTCGGAGATGGGAAGTGATGAAGTGCAAATATTTTGTTACTGCACTTAAGTAGATTTTTCAGGCATCTGTACTTTACTTGAATATTTATTTCTCTGAAAACGTTTTACTTTTACTCCTTGCATTTTAACACAAATGTCTGTACTTTCTACTCCTTACATTTTCAAAATAAGCTCTTTATTTTCGATTGAACACACCAGAATACACCAAGAATATTTATGATTGTTTCTATTTTGGTCTCTGAACGCTGCCTTCCTGTCATCAAGACTGATTTCAGTCTTCATGGATAGAACAAAAACACAGTGAAACCACAATTCATTGGTGAGTACATCCGTGCACAACTAAGTGTGCAAGAGTGTAACAAGATGTAACGTAAAAGACGTAGCGACACAGAGGGAAAATCACCCACAAAGTGGATGCGTGTTGTGAGTCTAGTTCATTGAACAAGGAAACCTATCCTACTTTGTGTGCCTACAACTTTTTTCTTGTTTTAGTAAAATTTTTAAAAGCATATACATACATATGTATATATATATATAATTGCATCTTTTATATTAAGTTGGAATGTTTTAATTTTAATAGTCTTCAAATTATTATTATCATATTATTGTGAGGTTCAGTTAGCTTTGCACAGAATTGGTCAATATAATGTCCTTCAGAAAAATACTTTTTACGTTTATACTAAAGCACATTTCAGAGCTGTACTTTCTTACTTTTACTTAAGCAAAGAAATTTAATCTGTACTTCTAGTTTTACCATTTTTTTACACAAGTATCTCTACTTCTACTTAAGAAAAAATGTTGTGTAATGTACTTTTGCCATCTCGATTTGCTCAACAGTTCCATAAAATGTATGTTGAGATGTTAAAAAGACATCTAGTAGCAACCAAATATGCACTAAAGAGGGCATTCTTTCCTTTCACATCGCAGTAAAAAGGGATTCAAAGCAAAGTGTAAGCACGTAAGTATGTACAATTTTAATGGCACAATTACAATGCTATCAATTGAAAATGCTATCCTTTCAAAAGGGAGATATACACATATCACATATAAAACAAAATGTCAAAAACACATATTTGCAAGTAAAATATATGCAAAATGCAGCAAAACAGCATGGGTAGGTGCAAATAATACAATGCTAACTGGTCAAAATTCAAAGGGTCTTCAAGTTAATTAAGGACTTTAAAAAATGTGTTTGAACTTGCAATTTATGAATGTCATGTATGTTAAAGTTGGGTCAGTATAAGTGTTTTTTAATTCAACACCCAACCTTACTTCTGTTCTAACTGGTGACCTGAAATTCCCCAATAAACTAGACTTCCTTCTAATGCTTAAGAAAAAAAACATGTAAAAGTAATTAAAATAACCATTACAAACAGACTTTACATAATCTTATACAGTTATTCAAATATTTCCATTCAACATAGTTAAAAACACTAAACTCCTAAGAGATTGATTGTTGGCAATAGCAGTATGCATCTGACATGATAGTTACCCATTGTTTTCTGAGCCATGGGAAGTCTGGTGCTGAAGAAACATCTTCAAACATGAGAATGTCTCAGTACACTCAGTGCATTCGTAAAGAACCTCTGAAGAATTTCCTTTATCATTCTGAGTATGGTCCATATAGTCATCCTCTATGTCCTCTGCATTGCCCTTACCTAGGGGTGTATTCCCACTGGAATCAGTGCCGTGACACGGTTGTCCAGTATCACCTACTTCAGTGTTTGGGTGATTTTGAAGGTGGAGCTCAAGGGATGAAGAATTCTTGAATTGAGCTGGACACTTGGGACACTTACTAGGTTCTTTTTTGTGATAGCGCAAGTGCCTTTGGTACACACATAACAGCCCAAATCTCTTTCCACATTCCTGACACTTGTAGTTAACTCTACCTGCTTTTCCAGATTGTTTGCCCATTGGATGCGCCTCTGGGGATGCATTGGTTTCAGTGTCAGAGGAGCTCTTGGTTTTATCTTCAGGAGAGAATGTGCTGTTTTCCCCATTAAGGGAGTTGGGGGCAGGCCCATTTTGTGGATTTGTGTACAATTGTTTCAATCCTGGTTTCTTTTCTAATTCAGCTTTATGGTACATGGCAACATGCCTTCTCAAATCACAGCGCTGTGGAAAATGTCTACCACAAAAAACACATGTGTGCATTGTACCCTTATGGTATCTCATGTGTCTAGATAAACTACTTGAATGATTAAACACACGGTGACAGTGCTTGCATGGATGCAGCTTGCCATTTGGATTAGCCCCTCTTCTACGTCTGCCTTTAGGTGGCATTTTTCGCCTACAAGTTTTTTGTGATTCTTGATTCAGTTGATCTATTTCCTCCTGAGTTTGATGCGTGAGATGATGCTCCTTCAGAGCTGTTAAATTTTGGAAACGATCCCCACACAAACCACATCTGTATGGTGTAAAAGAGTGTTCAATGTCATTCACCCTAGTAGTATCCCTATACATTTTACTATCCTTTATCTTAACATCAATAGATGTACCATTGCTGTAGCAGTTTTCAAGTGGTGTATCTTCTTTATTCTTGAAATTCCTCTCGGTTTCAATTTCAGGTACTAATGAGGTGTCAGGTTCTTTTCCTTTACAATGGAACAATGAATGTGCCTGAAAATCTGACATCCAGAAAAAATTTAACTTGCACTTCCTACAAGGATATGTTTTTTCAAACTTTCTTTCCTGCTTATTTTCCGATTTACCTAAAGCTGTAGTCTTAGAAAGGTGTTTTTCTTTTTGATGAGCATTCAGTGCATCTACTTTAAGGAATCGCTTACCACAATGACCACAACACTGAAAGCTTTCATTGGTATGGTCTTTGAGGTGTTTTTCAAGGTCCTGTCTCCCTTCAAAAATCTTACAACATAAAGTACACTTGTAACCTCTCTCTGTGTTTCGATATTGCTGGTGACGATGTAAACTCTGCAGGCTGTTGAAGGATCTGCTACATATTTCACAACGGTAATGGCCCTGGCGAGACTTGTCAGAGTTTAAATCTGATGGCCTTGTCCTAAACACATCTCTATAAGGAGAAGACTGCGGCCTTGGAGAAACTGGTTTGATAGTGGATTGAAAATGAGATGGCAGTACTCCAGGAGACACTGGTTTTACAGATGAATGTGACGGCACTAAGCCATTCACAACTGTCAATGTGCCATTTTCTTGTAGTACATATTCTCGAGGGACTTCAAATCCATTCGATGAGCCATCAAAAGAGAATGACTCCAAAGGTCCATGAATGGCCATGTGGGCCAACACATTTGAGTACTGGCTGAATCCATCACCACACTCTGTGCAGATGAATGTACAGGATTCTCCACCCACTTGTGTTGAAGCAGTATTTACTGATTTCTGCTTTTCCATGATAAAACAATTTTGTCCGAGCACTGATGGCATCACTTCTCAGTATGCAAGTGTGATTGCAAACTCTATCCAGACACCCACAAAGTTGGATTCCATGGGGGGGAGGGAACCAGTGTGTTCACTCTCAACAGACTGGTCCTAAAAAGATGTCCTTAAAAGTGGAATGTTCCCCCTCCCGCTAAGGTTTTCCATGCTGTATCAGCGCCTGAGGAGATAAAAAAAAAAATCAGACCACTGAGGACTAAGTTAGTTTAATGAAAATTTAAAATATTCATAAGTCTAAAGTAAGCAAGCATTGCCTTCTGCTGTGAGCATCCTTTATCTCTTCTAACTTGACCACTGGTGATTGTCCATTCAACCACTTATTTTGCTGGTTACTGCTTAAGGTAGAAAAATGTCCTTTACAATTTAAAAGGTTCAGCTGGAGGTTGTATCAGTTTCCTACTCACATATCTACCTTTTCACAGGTCTTAAGGAGTTCTATTGGCCAAATTTCAGACCTCCTCGTATTGGGATTATAAGGTCTTGCCTGACCACTACAGATACACAAATCTGACATGCTGAATTAGCGCTGACACTAGTGTTAAACTTCTCGAGCAGATTGGTTATTGTCAGGACATGATCAATCCACATATAATGTTGTTTCTTTGTCAATATTATTATTTAGTAGCATCATGTTTCCCAACATGAAAGTAATTCCAATAAATACTATGCAACAATGGTAACATCTTAAGAAAAACAACAATTACAACAACAGCAACAAAGCAAGCATCTGGATTGGTAGTCAATACCAGCAGATACCCTGTGTTAATTTTTCCCAGTGTATTACTTTTTGTGAGTGAATACTGAACTGGCCGCTAGGTCTGGGCCAGGAATTGCTTCAGCTTTGGTTTTCAAGTATGACAGTGAGCTCTTTTAAGATGACATTTGTGTCTGTGCTAAATTAAATTATGCTGTACTAATTTTTCACTTCTATTAGCAGTTGAAATGCGCTGCATTTTGCCTAGACCTGCCTGAGAGTTGACAATGTTCTAAACACAATTAAAGCTGCAAGCAGCGTTGGATGGGCCTTCGCACCCCGCCACCCCCTCGGAGCCAGAGGCAACTCGCCCCAGACACAGCAGACTGCTTGCGCTCGGTCCACACCGCGACACTAGCGCAGTATGTGCCTTCTTTTTCTCATGCAGACAAACCAGAACATAACAGCACTCACTGCTTGAAAGTGGAAATTAGGCAGTGAATCAAGTTAATCCGCGTGCTAAATCAAAGTCCCCTCTATTCAACAACGACCTAACATTGATTCAAAATAGAAACATATACAAAACACAGAAAGATTTTTTTAACTTTTAATTAAATAAATGTATTTTTCCGTACAGTGCCTGTAACACGGCTGGTTAAAAAAATAAAAAATACAGTAGCCTACCAGAAAAATCATTGATCACTATCTTCATCTTCCTCCTGCGCACTAAAACCACTAAAGTTGTCTTCTTCAGTGTCGGAATTGAACAGCCTCAGAATTACTTCGACTAGGCCTGCACGATTCAGGAAAAAATATGAATCTCAATTTTTTAGCTTTGAACTGAAATCACGATTTTCTGCCACAATTTTTTTTTCTACCTGGGCTTTCAGCAACATCCATTTTGTGTTCATTTGTTGTCATTTGAGTTTTCCTTGTGATTAACATTACTTCGGCAATGTCGGAGTCCCTCCTCAGAAACTTTCAACTCAACTATTTGATTCTGAGTGCCATGAATTGCGTGACCAAAAGGCGCTTTGTCATAGGATAAGGGAGAAGCCTTGGAGCGCTTGTTCACAACTCCGACACATGCCACCGGCTCTTGGAAAAAAAATCGACGTAATTTAGAAATGTAATCGCATGTAGGGGTGAATCTACATCGAGATTCTAAAACGATTAACCGTGCAGGACTAACTTCGACACACACTTTCTCGTTAATTTTCGTCCATAAATTAGCCGCATCACTGTTGAAGCCGCAGGGTTTAAAGCATGTGAAAAAAGTAGTGGCTATAGTCTGGAAATTACGGCATATGTATATATATCAAGTACTAGCATAAGTATTAGACAAGTAAAAAACAATCATTTTGACATGGAAACAAAATGAGAAGGTTATATTTTAGCATTAAATGGTAGAATATTTTAGCACTTTATTTCTTTGGTTGAGGGCTACATAGAACATTTTCACTTTTTTCAGTAAATACAAATGAGCAGACACTGGGCACTAAAGATGAGCTCTATAATGCCACTGACATGCCCTTTGATTTGTTTTCAGTCTCTTGCAGAATTTTCCACATAAAGTTATAAAGATATATGAAGATAAAAATATAATACTTTGGAGTTATTGCTTTGTACATCTCATTTTGAATAAGTCTTTTGAAGCTAGTACACATGAAGTAATGTGACAGTGAAAACAGTTAGTACAGACAGTACCAAAAATGAAAAAAACCTTCATAAAGACACATTTATTGTCTTAACAACTTACACATTAGTGACATCACCCCTTTAAAAACAGGATGCATTATGTTTTTTCATAAAAAGATGTCAGTGGGCTCAGATAGTGTCTTTTTTCAAACAAAAGCTGATATGTGTGAAAAGAAAGACCACTGCAAAAAACAGGCGTGTGTGTGTGTGTATGTGTGTGTGTGTGCACTTGTGAATTTATCCAACAGGGAACAAAGGCGTCATTACACATTCATCTTAAGTGGGGACTTTTTTTTAGGTCCCCTGTTGGACATGCTTTAAATCTTGCCAAAATCATGTCTAAAATG
>JAUZTA010000001.1:1436488-1446965 GCA_034780835.1 Ctenochaetus striatus
AAAATAATAACAATAGTAATCATAATGAGAATAATAAAAAGAGCGATTAAAAACAAGGAGAAGAAGAAGAGAATGAAGGGGACAGAGAAGATTGGGACAAAAAAAGCTGTTTCAAACAATAAATCTGGATGCTGAATCAGACTGTACAGTTCATAGGGCACTGTCAATCCTGTATTTTTCGTTTGTTTATATTTACACTTAAAAACTGAACCAAGCTCTATGCTGAAGCTTAAGAGGGGAAGTCTAAAGTTTTCATATACCCCAAAGTCATTGAAAGGGCATTTAAAGGACACTGTCACCTACCCCTGGCAGAATCTTCATGTTGTGCAAAGCATTCTGTGCTTCCAAGGCTGATTTGCGAGTATAGTATGTTATAAAACAGCAACCTGCCAGGGAATGAAAATGACACTTGTGTCACACTTAAATCAAATTACTAAATTAAACATTTGCTATAGTATGTAAGTGTGTCGGGGCAAATTTATGTGTAGTGACAAAAGAACAATACCAAAAATACTGTGTGGCAATATGTGTTCTTAGTTACAACTGGCTGACCTTTGCTCTGTGGTGGATTCTGGCTGCGATCTCGGAGAACATTTATCTCATAGACTGCTCCATAAGGCTCAAATAGCTCACGAAGTTGTTCCTCAGACCAGGAGCGAGGAATCTGTCCCACAAACATCTTAATGGCATCAACGTCTGGTTGGTCAGGGTGGTCCAAAGACCCATTCATCTTCTTCCCACTATAAAGACAAATAGTAGGGATTAGAATGAGGTTAGAACAAGCATGTTGATTTCCAACAATCAAAACTGCAACATAAGCTTGTTGGTTCAATTTGTCTTCATCTATTTTTGCAGGGAAAAAAATTATGCAAGAAAAATAGATAAGGGAAAATGAGGATGTTTTTTATCTGCAGTTCTGAACTGGAAAAATTTAAAGAAATGATTTCTGGCAAATTGTATTTCTTTTTTTGATGACATTAAATAAGTACATGCATGGACATTTTAATCATTATGAACTATCTTTCAAACCAAACACTTTGAGTGTTTGAATTGATAAGTGAAATACATTGTTCTTGAAACCATATTTATAACATTTTTGACACAGCTCAACTATGTCATGTTATCTGTTACTTTATTACATGTTTAGAACAAGTATTACTAAGATCACACCAAAAAACTTGACTATCTTGGTAACAATTTAGCTCATACCTAATCTTGTTTGTTGCTGTGAACAAACTTTAAACAAAACTTTTAATATATCATAATTAGTATTTATTGATTGAAATTGCTTTCGTATGAACAGAATAAAAGTAAGAGTATGATCATGCTGTGAGATGATCTTTTTTCCATTTGTTTTGGTGACAATGGCCATTTTGTACGCTGCTTGTGTATCCTGGTCACCTCTTGTTTAAGATACCCTTGTTTTAGATCAGCACCTCGAGTTTTTGCAGGAGCTCTCTGAAAGCCTTGAGTTGAGGACAGTAACTTCAATTCAAAACAAAAATGCACTCCTAATTTGAGTCTTTTTCACATTATCTCACTGCATGAATGTGATCTCAGTATTTACATCTGAACATGTATAATACAAGAAACACCAATCATCCTGGCAAAACTCCTAGTATCGCTAGTAGTACTCCTAGTATTGTTTCAGCATGCTTTTTGTCTACTTTGCAAATTGTACTTTTAAGTTTTTACACTGACAGACATATGTCAATTTATTGGCCAATAAATACAAATTTTAACTCATGTAATTCCTCTTATCTTAATTTAAGCAGCTAATTATGTCATATAATGTAGAACCCTGGAACAAGCTAGAGGTGCTCAACAAAACTTGGCTCTGAAAAGTGATATTTTTCTTTCTCTCATCTCTATCAGAGGGATTGAATGTTTGCATTAGGTTAAGCGCCAAGATACACACAGAGTTAAATACTATTTAGATTTTTAAGAAAGAATCCAAATGTAAGAAACTGTAAATGCAGCAACTTATGTTTTATGTCCAATTCTTATCTATTTTATTTGAGAATTAATAGTTAAAAATATAAAGATTGATATACTGAGTCTGGTGCACTGAAGTGACAGTAACAGACAGATTTTATTTATTATAGATTTTTATATCATTACTGTACGAATTCCAAATTACCAATTGGTTCAGATAAATTTGAATATAATATATGGGCGCAATAAATTATGTGCAATCAATTGGGCTTGTACGCTTGCTGTTGCTCTGCTCGTCTGTCATGCCACCGCCTCTGCTACTCAAGTTGGGTATTGACAGGTGAAGCTAGCAGGTGAGCCCGTAAATTTGTTTATTGAGGGGTCAGACAGCTGCCTTTTTGTTAGTGACTTTGCCATCTACAGCGCAGCAGCCAATATACTTCCACAGACTTCTCAGATACTGTGGTACCATGACTGATTGCTCAGGACGAAGCTACTTGCTACTGACCTCCATTTTTGAAAAAACATACCATTAGCTTAGTCTGTTGATAGGTTGATAGGGCCCAGGCCATGCTATTGGTCAAACTCATAAAATTTTAAAGCACCCTCTGCCGTATCACAAGGGAAACTACTTCAAATGGTATGTTCATGGAAGCTGCAGGCAACATTGAGAATGAACTACTCACCCCATGTTCAACAAATGTCGACTAAACATCGACTAAACAACCTTTATTTTAATATTAAGAAGTAGTGAGTGGGGAATCTATCAGTTCCTTTGATTATGAGGGGTGAATGAAACTAAGGTTGTTCTTGTTAATTTTCTTGAGTGGACTTGCTGTTTGCCATAACCCAAAACAGAAGCTCTACACAGTTAATGAGAGCTGTATAGCTCATCTAGTTCTACATTCGGCTGATAACTTACCAATCTCTATTTACCATGTTACTTTAGTGTGTGAGAGTAATCAGGAAAAGGTGATCAAAGTATTTTATGTAAAGTGCCCTATAGAGAGAAATGTGCCCGCTGACTATTTTGCACTGCTTTTTCACTGCTGTGTACTACCAACAATTTGCAAACAACTTCAGCGGCAAACTCATTTGAAAGTTTGAGCTGAGATTTAACTTTTTTTTTTTTTTATTACCAGATTTTACTTAAATTCTGAAAATAATAAAAATAAAAACATTTCCCAAATTTTGACATTTTAAACCTTTAAATATAATCTTTAACTCTTGTTGCTTAGCTTTTTGACATTTATTATCCATTTTTCTATAAAAAGCATGTATTGTTCTTCAAGTTCTTATTCAGTCATCAATTTACTCACTTACTGCTTACACTCTAATTAATAGTTCAAACATTTTGCATTAATTGCACAGACATCTGAAACCCTTTTGAGTGTTTATACTTCAAAATATTTCACAGCTTTTACTAAGAAATGCGTATAAAGGGATGGTTCAGCTTAAACACTTTAACTTAACCTAAAAATTACAAGATATGAAAATTAACAGTCTACTGGTGATAGTGTGCAACCACTCACAAAAACACCCCTAACAAATCTTGTTGCAGTAGTTCAGGAAAGGACAATTTACTTTCTGAATAAAAAAAGGTTTAAAAGGGCTGGTTAAGTTTATGCTTGTAATTTATCTATTTAAAAAAAATGGAACAACTTTACAATCTTTTGAACTTACTAAATCTCTCTCTCTCTGGGGCTGATGTTTGTTAATCACTGCCAGACAGTGTGAACGGACTGGTTGGTTCCAGCCTCAGTCTAATTTTTAAAATATATGGCTAGTTAGGCTCGGCAGATACATACAAGAAAAGTCTATGGCTATGGCTCTGTATTATCAGATATACAATAGAACTAATTTTATATTCAGATTTATCAACCACCAACATATTTAGCATTCCCAGATGTTAAAGGTGTGCTCCAAGAAGTACTTTTCATTGTTAAATCTGATAATCTTATTACTATTCTCCCAAATTTGAAGGGCCAAGTCTGCTCCAAACTCTGTTTAAAATAGAGCCTGACCAAGACATTGATGAGCCATTTAGCTAATGTTAGATGATTCCTTCTGGCAATCCCTATTAGAAAGAAAATCAGTGAAATAAAAAAAAATGAAAGACATGTTTAAGACGAGCTACATACTAATAAGAGTTGCAAAATAAACGTCACAGCTGAGATGACAGGTTTATTTGAAGATTTGTTTGTGTGAAGAAGAAATGTACTGAATGATAATACACATTACCCCCTTATTTCTCCTTTTTTATAACCTGTCAGCCATACCTTTCATAATTTTTTGGCCCTAACAGCACAAGAGTTCAGGGGTGTATAGCTTGTTTACAAACTGTTGAACATGTATTATTTTTGAATAAATGGCCAAATCATTTAAATCTTTTGTCAGTATAATGTGTCAATATAATGCTGGAAACCTACAGTTTATATTTCAGGAGGTAAATTGGACCAGGAAAATATATTCCTTCAGTTCTTCATAAAGTTCAAAACATGGCATGTCATTTCTCATCCCCTACATAATAGAGAATATTACGGTAACAGAAAAAGCCTCGAAATAACTTTGCATACAATTAGACAAGTAACTGAGAGTGAAAGATGTTCATCTTTGGCTATGTGCAGTAGGTCAGCAAAATAGTATTAGGCTCAAAGTGAGCAGTGCCAGGAGTAAAGGGAAAGGGAAGTAAAGGGAAATACAATATTCACAAAAAAATTTAAAATATCACAACACTTGTGTTTAAAAACCTTGCTATGGATACACCAACATAGTGTGACATTATCGTAGGAATGAGGATTGATGTTTTCAGAGGAAAGTAGCACAAAAACCTTTGGCAGGACACTCAACAGGTGATGATAATGATTCCACGTTGAGGCATATGCCTCTGTGTTGTTTCTTGCACAAATATGACAAGAATCAGAAACAGTTTTTCCATAACCATAGAAACCAATCATCAAAATCTAAATTGTAATTAGATCTGTGATAAAAACAATGACCAACTTTAGGAAAAAGCAAAGAAGGTATCACAACTCCTCTTGGTACACTGGAGCGCTATTAAGCTAAAGATTGCAACTATGAAACTGGACTACATATTTGGAGCATTTCTTGCTGACACTTCAACTGACCCAGAAGTTACCCATATTACTGGATGGAGTCAGCAGTGCTGATTTTACAGAAAAATGATTCTGATGTCAATGCATGCGATTTCCAATGGAACAAGAGTCTTTATTTGGATTAAAGATTTTAAAAGTTAAGTAGTCATTACTCTTTATCCAAGTCTTTCTCATCATAGAATAATACTGAGAAAAAAAAAACAATACATGCTGCATGTAAGTAATACACGTGAACAATGCAAAAGTAACAGAAATCAGAAACCTTCAACCATGGCAAAATCGCAATAACAAACAAATAATCAATAAAGGGGCCTATTGTCACCCACTACAATACAGCAGCATGTGATTATTGTAATCATGTATAAAATGACAACAGACCACAGCAAAAGACACAGGAACACCCTGGAAAACATATAAATATATGTAAAACTTACAAAGCTGTGAGTTACTTACACAGGACTAGAATTCAAAGAGCAATGGTCCACCATCATCTCAGGGAGAAAATCCAGTTTAAAGGAAGCCATGATGGCAAAATCTGTTATTTTTTCTTCTTTAACGAAGTTAAATTGACACAGTGATCAGAGGGTGGTGGTATACTCCAGACTTTACGCTAGTTGTTAATTCCCTGGTGAAGGGTTTGATATGCCAGCCAGAAGTGCACAAAATGCAGAGAAAAACAGTGTGATGAAACAAACCAATCCACATGGAGATCCTGTCCACTGGAACACAAACACAGCAAACAAAATCTGACTAAGGAACCACCTTTGTTAAAGATGGAAAGAGAGCACAGGTGACAGACAAAAAGTGACAGGCCTTCAGTTGGCTTTCCAGGTTATGGGACTGGGACTAACCACTGCATGGAGATCATGAAGACAGAAGGCTGCTGGGATCACTGGGGCCAGAGAGAAATGGCAATTTGGGGTCCCACAATCAAAGTGCTGATGATCCACGGCCTTTGTGAACATTTCTCCTAGGCCAGCAGATCTGGCTGCAGCGTCAGATAAACAGGGTGTCAGATTGATGGTGATAAGGCCCAGTGGGCAGAGGGAATGAAAGAGGGAGTGAATAGTACTCCCCAGCCAGTTGCTAATCCCTGGACTAGCCACACTAGGGGCTAACAATTAGGTTCCGGCCTGAGGGGGGCTGTGTTTACCCTGTTGTCCAACAGGCAGCACTCATTTGTGTGCAATTTGTGTGTGTAAAAACAGAAGGGAGCCAATGTAAAATGACACTGGCTTTGGTCTTTGTGCATCCCACAATGCACACAAAAACTCATATACACATAAAATACCCACAGTTATAAAATAAGATAAAACCCAGGGATGTATGAAACATAACACTTGACCAGAGTATCTGTCAACCTGCATCAGGTGGTTGTTGGCCGGACTCAACATAAGCCCTGTACAAGCTGTGCGCTTCATTTTTAATTTTGTTCCAGGTTGGTGCTTATTTATTCTATTACATATCTTCACATATTTTTTGTAAAGCATACTTCTATTGTCACGCACAAGTCTGTGAGAAAAATAAATATAAAAAAAACAGCATTAAAGCTGCAAATTGAAGGGCCAATCAAAAAATCCCAATCTCAATTGAAAACTATTGAGTCTATTGAAAGCATCATATTAGCTCATTTAAAAAAATCGCAAAAGTTAAGGGTTGTTGCAAGCCATGGGAGTAGGAACAAAGTGTCTATGAAAAAATTAAAGAGGTTAATGATAAAAATCTGATTCATCTTATCTGATAAAGATTATGCTTATCCATCTAGTTTTCTTATAGCAACTGGTGATTTACCCTTCACTTTGAAGCCATGCATAATTATTAAAGCACAATGCTTCACCTTTTTCACTAGTTTTAAAAAAAATGTAAAGCTTTATTTTACACTTCCCATCAAGTCAAGTGAAAACTGATGTATAGGGGTTGGATACATACGATTACTTACAATATGACACCCCACAGTGAGGATGGAATGACTTTACAGGTAATCCGTGATACTTGATATATTTCAAGACAGTTCTTTATGGTAAAATCACAACATTTGAATAACTGAAGAAAAAAAATCCCTACAGAATTCAGGAATTCTTATGTCAGTTTTACAGAATTTGGCAAAAAATATAAATTGGCAGGAATGTGTTGACCACATGCATGCATGTTTTGCAAAAATATTGATATGTGGCATCAAAGTATAGATAATGTATCACAAGAGGATGAGATAGAATATATTTCTACTCTTTTGTTTTTTTCCGCCTCTACAATTGAGAAGTTACACTGCTTACCATTTAGAAAATGTAAACTATGGACAGATACAGTACTAATTACTAGCAGTTCCAATTTAGTAAAGCCCTGCAAAGTCTGCAAAATTTTAGCCGGAGCTGGACAAAAACTAGTGCAAATGGAGCTCTTGCTGCTACACACTCTCAAAAGCATGCTTCCTCTGTTGCCCGCACTCCCTGATACATGCAAATACACACACTTAAGATTAAATTTACACTCATAATAGGCCACAAACATACCTATCAGAGCCTTAGACAATTATGGTCACAGATATTAATATGTACTGTCCGTTAAAGAAAAACATAATGAGAAATGAGAATATGTGATCTAGCAGCATTCAAGAAAACAACTGCCTACCTTGACCAATACGTTAGTTGTTTGTAGTGGTTATCAAATTAAAACTATTCCTGTGCTTGCAGACCTCTAATTTACAAAGTCTGAAGTTTTAAGGGCTGCCTCTTTTGATAAAATCAAAGTAAATGTATGAATGTTTTTTTTGTTTTCAATGGTTCAATGGTATGACTATCAGTGTTACTGGTAAAAGTGTTCTGATCTGACTGAACTATGAATAAGATTAAGTAGTATGTGTCAATCACCATACTTAAAAGGTCTCATATAATGTAAAATTAATTTTTCCGCAGAAAATGTGTGTTCTAAGCCTGTTTACAGACAACCCTGGAATGAGAAAGGTGAATCATCTCCCTGTGTTCGTGCTGCCCCTTGAATCTGAGTGTGTCCAACCCAGAGTTGCAAATGTTTTTCTCGCCAACGGGCTCAGGCAGATCAACCAAGATGTTAAAATTACAGGCAAAGCACACTAATTGCTCTGTTGTTGGCTGCAGTGATGAGCACATAAGTCTTTGTCCACTCCTAAATTCTGACTCAATAAAAACCCAGCGAATTGGTTAAGCTGCTTTACTGTATATTTAGCCAGTTTAGCATGGTATTGTGGGCTCAGGAACTGGAGTATGTTTACTTGTGGTAAGCCGGTAGGCTTGAGAAAGAAACCAGGTGCTTTTAAAGGCCAGTTTACATCAAAGATTCGTGATGCATCAAAACGGTTGCAGATAAAGTTTCAGCAGTGTAGACTGGTCTGTCTCAGCTCATCTCAAGCTGGATGACGGCGTTGCTTGCAACTAAGTTTGTCAATTTTAGAACACCAGTTTTAGAACATAAGGCACATCGCTTATCAGTTTGTAGCAATGCAAGTGCTTTTCTTAATTCACATTTCGTCTGGAGATATAACGTTAGCATACAAACAAAAGCTGTTCCTAGACCTTATCGTCAAGGTAGTGCTAATCTTTTTGTCAGATTCTATGGGCCCTATTGTACACTTTTAGAAAGCAAACATTTCCATATTTTGTCATATCTATTTCTACAATATATTTTCGCCTGCACAGGCAAACGTGTTCATACGCAGGCATGCACGCATGCACGCACGCAGGCACACATGTACACACCTTAAAATTAAATTGATCAAATAAATATGCTGACACGAACAGGGAAGTTGGTCCAGCTGTCAGCGACCAATCTGTTAAAAAAGTCCAACAGTTGTGATCCTGTCCATTGAGATTAATTTGGCATTCTGATTACAATCAGTCCTAATTTGAAATAACAAATGGGGGGGGGCTCACATAAATGAAAGGTGTGTGTCTTAGCCAAATGCAAAATACACACACTCCCATACGCACGCTGTTTACTTTAAACTTCATATTTTGTGATCAAAAATATTTTCAAAGGACACTTTACTAACTTCACTAAATATGCCCAAAGCACACTTAAATATTTTACACTGCTGAGAGACAAAAACAGAGGAGAAGGGTGTGAGTGATTGCGGAGAAATGTGTGAGCACAACTGCACCATATCTTACAGTACAGGCTGTTTTACGTATGCACCTCTGTTTGGACCAGGTTTTGGCTGGTCTGAACTCCTGGCGCATTTGACCTCATTCCGCCGGGTGTACAATAGCAAACGTGCCAGGATACGCCTCCATTCTGCCTTCATTCTCAGACCTCCTGCCCCTCGGCACACAAGTCCGGTGCAAGTGGGTTGGCTATTGTACACTTTCGACCAAAATGACATTTGCGCCGGGTGTATAATAGCAATGACACCCGCACCTCTGGTGCACCGTGTTTGCGACAGGTGTACGATAGTGCCCTATATCTTTTGTAAGTATAATTGTGAAAGAATTAATTTTTGCTTTTGATGTCTCTGTTCAAGTTGGGGTTATGCCACAGAATTTTGTTATCTAGTGGTGTTTTAAGCAATAAACAGACATGTTTTGGGGACCTCTAACTTAACTGCCATGGTTAAACTCACAATATAGGAGGTACACACTTCCTTGTTTATAGTTATAATATATGGACAGACTGATTAACAGCGTAAAAGAGAAAGGTGGCTTTATGGTGTGTATTGAGTTACTGGGTGTCAAAAGATTTTCTATAACACCCCTCTTGTTCCCCATGCATAAGAGAACAAAGTACAGTGGGCTGAAGGCTCCTTACCCCCCTAGCGCCAAGTTGGGGACTTCTGAGTTAGGTAGGGGAACAGTGGGCTGTCCAGTCTGCTCCGGAGACACATACAGGGTATCAGGGTCCAGGCTATCCATCCAGGGCCTTGCACTACTACTACTAATAAACACACACACAAGACCAACAACACACCAGACCCACACATACAAAAACAATTACAAATAAATACATAAAAAAGAACATATACACACAAAATTACCACATTTAACAAAGACCTTTAACACACCAGCAACTCAAGGTAAGTGGAACACAAACAGGTAAGACAAACACAGGAACACACTTGGACATTCAGGACTAATAAATAATAACTGCTATGTTCATCTGTCCATATGCATTATCACAAAGTTTACAAATGAGAGCATGAGTAGCTAACCAATCCAATATAAAATTTTTTAGGTCAGTGAGAAATTAATCTCAACAAAAGCCAATCAAAATATCAAAATACCAGTTTCACAGTTTCCGCCCAATTGTGCCTCGTTCTGAAGTTTCAAACAATGCAAGCGGCAAGCAGCCAAGGTAAAGAGGATGACGAGATTTACCCCCTCTTAAGTCAGCTGTGTGGCAATATTTTGGATTACGCAGGAAAGACGGGTCAACAGACAAAACACGTGCAATATGCAAGA
>JAUZTA010000001.1:1543128-1556269 GCA_034780835.1 Ctenochaetus striatus
AAGGTGTAAACTAAGAGTGAGGACACAGGAACTGTTGCCAATAATCTGTTGTTCCACAGGAAACCTTTGCAGGCACAGTTCAGTTGAGTGGGTTAAAGTTTGAACCAGACTGTCTGTTAACTATTCAATAATATTGACAACAGACTGTTTTCATACCACTTCCAGCATTTGCCTTTGTTGTCTTTTCCAACTAATTTTAGCTTTTAGGTGTGTCTGACAGTCTGCTCATGTTCAGCCAGACTTCTTCTTTTACGCTGTAGCTGACTAACATTTCTCAGCAAAGGTCACAGCTCCCACTAAGAACATGGAGGTCATGTTCTCTGATTTTCCCGGAATTAGGCTGAACAAGCAAGATGAAGTTAAATTATATTCAGCATTTAGATAACACATGGTGGGACTTCTACAGACTGTTTTTTAGTATTTATTAATAATTCAGTTTACTCAAATGTTACTATATTTATCTGTATGATACCTAGCTTTAGACAAACACAACTTTGGTCCCTTTGAAAACCCTCCAGTGCTTCAGTGTAAAATAAGCTATGTCTTAGTTAAATACATAAAGATAGAAAAGCTGATTGATTAAATCAGAAAACCTCTCAACAGAAGAATGTTATTATTACTAACAGCACTGCAGTTCAAAACAGCTAAAATAAGACAGAAAATATAGTACTTCTGAAAAACCGCTTAAAGTTTGGACATTTTGGAGAAAGACTGTTGATGTTGCTATCTCAGCTTCTTCTTCTTCACAATGTGGTTACACATTAGTGTGTCAGATTTACTGCCCATGTTGCTCCCACACCTCCCTCTATCAGTCTGAGCCACTTTGCTTGTTTAGTTCTCACTAAGCAATGACTAATTTTACACAAAAGGGACAGCTAGAAGTCTGTGAGGAACAAACTCTTACCATAACAACACACCCCCACCTTTAACAATCAGTGACAAGATTATTACTTGGAATTCACATCACTATCAGTCTATCACTGCCAGCCTCTTTGGACCACAAGAGTAAACTCCACAAAGAAAACCATCAGTCAAGCTTGCAGCTTTCTGGCTGGGAGTCTGCAAAGCCACATTGTTCACACAGTATAAGACACACTGATTCACGCAGTATTATCAACAGGAAATTGTGAATGCACAAGCTCCAAGTTGTTATGTTTCCTGTCTTTGACATAAGCTACACTAAATGTGTCCCAAAACTGCAGTAATTTTGCACTGATCTTGCACAGAACAATTCTTTTCAATACTTTCTTTCATGTACAAAAGTATAATGTGGCACTGGAGGGCGGTACTCACAGCCATGACACGGCTGGGTGTGTGTATCATGGACCTGGAACTGAAACCATGGGTGTGGGTATAGCGCTTTGCCTCAGGAAGACTGTAGTCTAGACGAAAAGAAGAAAGATAAAACATTAGTATTTTGATCAGTGTGCAGTTGTGTCAAAAATTATTTTATACTCAGAATGTAACTACAGGGCATCCTTCCACTGCACTGATGAGTGAAGGAGGAGATGTTACCTCAACTGTGACACTTTATTAGTTGTACATGAGATAATTAACACAAAAATAAACAGGACTTTTTTGAATATTAAAAACTGTAACATCACAGGGGATTTAACAGACACTGACACAAATTCAGTACATAGATTCACACAGACATACCTCCATTTGCAGATGTGTGTGCATAAAAGGAAATGGGTACTTAAAAGCACGTGTGTTTAAAGTGAAAAACAGATGTCTGTGACAAAGACAAAGCGCAAAATATTAAGGTAATGAATTAGAGAAAAAAAGGATTAATGTTAGCCTGCATTAACATGGTAATATATTTCTCTTTATTGTTTGAATTGCCCTTATCATATAATTCCAGCTGTAAATTCATGGAAATGATTTAACTTAAAAAAAACTTAAAACCAATATGCAACTTAAGAGATTTTTTTACAGCCAATACAACAAACAACTTGTGTTACTTCAAGCAGTTCTACTGCATAACATCCATACAGGTTAGTAGCACATAGCTATTAAAAAAAAACCAAAATAATAATTTGCAATCTTTTTAAGAAAGTATTTAAAGAAAATACACTGTACTGCACTGCCCACTTATTTGTGAGTGAGATCTGGGTCTGTAAACATTTCTCTTAAAATGACTAAATCTTTATATACACTCAGTATTTTCAGTGCTTTTCTAAAAACAAGATAACAGAAACAGAGGATATAAATCAATTTGTAACAGATTACTGTGTTCTTCCCGAGATATTTGAGCCAATTTCATTTCTCAAGATCTTATTTAAGTTGTTTTTTCAGGTTTTCAGAGTTTAATTAATACGTTATCCAAGCATTTACTTTTTCTAAACCCCATTTACCTATTTACAGCTTTTAATGCAGGGGGCACTTTGTTACTTAAATTTAGGTCTTCATATTTCTGCAAGTTTATCTACATCCTAAAACACAACTATGACCAAATATAACTAACGTGAAAGCTGGTAATAATTTGATAAAATGTTTTATATCACTGCATCATCTGCATAGAGAGAAATTTTATGGCATTTTACTGTGATTTGAGTTCCTGCTATTTGTGTGATTTCTTATGCCAGAAAAGTAGGATGGGTTACATGGAGCAACAGTTCCCCTGTCTAATCCCTGTCTGCTTCTGTAATCTAAAGGGGATGTAAAATCCTCTGTTTACCCATCCTCTGATATGGGTGTAACAAGAGTCACAATCCATCCACTGGCTGTCAAACATTACAAAACAAAAAGTCTCCACCCTCACATCAGGAGAAAAGTCAGGCGATCAACAGTCAGAGAATCTTTAGGACGGTTTAGAAAATTTTGTACCAGTCAATGTCAAATTATTTCAGTCTGGACCAAAGTGGTGGAGTGTACTGTGGACTTACATTGAATGCAGATCCACTGAGGATCTTTACATGATGATGATTGGGCTGTATTTTAAGTATTATAGCACAGATAGATTCACTTTATCTTACGCATGTAAATAATGAAAATAGACATGCAGGCATATGGAGGAAGGAAACCAATATAGATTGCTTACTGTAACCACATGAATGAACACTCAGACTCAAGAACACTTTACTGTAAAATACTGTAAGTGAACTGCTGTGTGTTGAACAGAGGGAGGAAGGGGGAGTGGTGTAGTAAATGGTTTGGAGAAAAACAACATACACCATCCAGTGCAACAGGACGGAAGGGAAGAGGGAGGAGATGGGGCTGGGAGGGGAACTAGGCTGCATGCCTGAACATAAGCATCACTGGGTCAGGGGTCAGGGAAGGTATGCTTATCTAAGACCACCATAATAAGTGGAATACAGCATATAACCAAAAATATATTAACACAAACTGGATCTAAAACTTTTTCAACAAAAAATGTCATTTCATCAGATTTGGTGCTTCAGTGTTCAAAGAAACGCATGCCTGTTTTGAGTCTTGTCTTTTATGTTTAAACCAAAATTGATTCTAAACCTACTCAGATCTTATCTGGCTTACATGCTTTACATCATTCTGTCTCACCTAGCTATGTGAGATTACCTTTTATTGATTACAGCACAGAGTTTAACAATGTAGTACCCTGCAGGCTCATCACAAAGTTCAAGGACCTGGAATTAAACTCCTCTCTGTACATGTGGGTCTGGGACTTCCTGGGACCAAAGGTGGTAAGGGGGGGGGCCTGCCAGACACACCTTTTTCATCCTCATGCTTAACGGAGCACCCCAGAGCTGCATCTTGAGCTCCCTGCTGCACTACTCATTCACACACAAGATTGTTGCCACTTTTGAATACAACAGCATAGTAGGCCTGCCTGATTAATCGTTTTAGAACCTCGATGTAGATTCACCCCTACATGCGATTTCATTTTTAAATTATGTCGATTTTTTTTTCCAAGAGCTGGCGGCATGTGTCAGAGTTGTAAACGAGTGCTCCCTTATCCTATAACAAAGTGCCTTTTGGTCACGCGATCCACAGCACGCAGAATCAAATAGTTGAGTTGAAAGTTTCTGAGGAGGGACTGCGGCGTTGCCGAAATAATGTTAATCGCAAGGAAAACTCAGTGAACAAATGAACGCAAAACGGATGTTGCTGAAAGCACAGGTAGAAAAAAAATCATGGCAGAAAATTGTGATTTCAATTCAAAGCTAAAAAATCGAGATTCATATTTTTTCCTGAATCGTGCAGGCCTACAGCATAGAGTCTAGTGATGACACAGCTGTGGTGGGCTTGATCACAGATAACAATTAAATCTCCGCCCTGAAGGAAGTTCAGTATCTGACCTGCTTGAGTCAGAAGAATAGCCCACTCCTGAACGTCAGCAAGACCAGGGAGCTAATGGTGGGCTTTGGCAAGAAGCAGGGAAGGAACTAAGACCTCTTAATATCAATGAGACCTTTGTAGAGAGGGTGGACAGCTTTAGGTTTCTTATGATTCCAAGGGCCTGACCTGGGTGCTGACTCAGTGGTGAGAGACCAAAAATCAAAGGTAAATCAAAAAGTAAGTAGTAAGGATAATGTGATCCTTAAGCGAACAGGTAATTAAGGAACAGACTGAAAATAAAAAGCACAGGAAAGCAAGACAATAATTTAAATGGAAGAAAATTTAAAGACACTCAAAAGTCTGAAAAATGCAAATGGGTATTAAGCTTAGCCACGCAGTGTCTCCAGATGGAATGGAGACTGTTTTGCCTTGGCACTTGAGGAATTTCCAGGTTAAATAATGAGAAGTTTCTACTTCTTCACTATTGATAGTACCCCAACAGAACATGACTGCTTGATTAGAAAACAGCCCGGAAAAGGATCATAAAACTGGGCCAAATGTATGCCTTCAGCCATGCCTTCAAGATATTTACAGTAGGCTCTGCAAGGATAAGATTAGGAGAACCAATAAGGATCCCAACCACTCAATTAATGTTCTTTTTTCTCCCGCAGCCTGTAAATAAAATGTTACCAGGCCAACACTGAGTGGATCAGGAAGAGTTTTTACCCTCAGGCCACTAGAATTTGAAATGAGGTTACTGCCTTAGATTAATAGTAGTCTGCAAGTACAGAATGTTAGATCGTCAGTATTGTTTAAAACCAGGCTCTGTGTTCATTTTACGCTCTCATATTTTTGGTGAGATGGAAACTGAATGTATTTGATATGTATATGAACAGTGTCTGAAAGATTTAACATTGCGCAGTGTTTTATAGTAGTAAAGGGTGAATCATGAGAAAGTTCATGTAGCTAGTGTGTCTGAGCTGATAGATCATTGTTTTTTTTTTTAAGATGACAAGATAAGACCTTTTAAGTCCAAAAGTAAACCAGGCAGAATAGATAGGGTTTTTAATATCACAGGAAAAAAATCAAAAGCAAGCTATTCAGAAGCACCCACAGGTACTGCTAAAGTCGGTTCAAATTTGAACAGTCAACAGATTCCAGAGGAAAATATATTTATTATTATTATTGTTGTTGTTGTTGTTATTACATGATTATTATACATGACTTATTTTTTATGATTTTATACAAATTGTACACAAATTGTGCCTACAAATTTTGAATTAAGCAAGTCTGAAACCATACAACTACCCAAACTATATAAAAATTTACACACATCAGCACCCAGCGCAAAGTTCATTTAGCTCAATCAAAGAAAAAAAACAAAACAAAATGAAATCAGTCAGAGTAAAATGGAACATGATCAGTGCATTTGTTTCCTCAGGGTGGAATTAAATGACCTGGGTGTGTGCTTTGCCCTCTGACTCCAAACTCTGAAAGGTCAGGGGTCAGAGAGCAGAGGCCACACTCATCTACGAGAGCACAAACGATAGCAAACTAGCAACATTAGCAGTCATTGACTGCAGTGCTGATTAATAAGTCACATTTGTCAACCATAATTGTAACAGCCTATTGAGTTTTAAGCTGGAATAACAAGTGGATAAGCCATAATGTTTAAAAGTAAAGAATAGAAAAATAACTTTGATGTTTTATATTAACCCTCTTACAAAGGGCATAAATTATTTGCTTCACAGCCAGATACATGAAAGACAGCGTTGGTCTGTTTAGTTGTCCAAACTCTTATAAATTTACAAAATATCATTTTTATCTAAAGACGAAGTGCCTTAGTTTTTTTATTTCTTGGTCGTCTGCATTTCTTCACTATTTACGTTATAGGAAAACTTTCTGAACTTGTTTTCTATAAATACAGAATGTTTTTTGTGGCTCTTTTGCTATTCAAACCAACAAGTATCAAGTATTTTTGAGCAGATGGTGAATAAAAAAACAAACAAAACACAAATACAGAAAACTTGTGAGTTTACACACCTGTTTAGTTTAAGTGTCTTTACCCCACCTGACTGAAATATTCACTCTGACCCTGTGAGAGATGAACTGGGTATGTGGTTGTAAGCTTATCTCTGATTTGAAGATACTTAAGATGAAAATGTCCTGATCCGTCAATAACTGCTACTTTGATATTAGTAAGTCCACCATAAAAACCTGGAATCTGTGACCTGTGCAGCTGCCTTTTTAAATGTGTGGTGAAAAACAGAACATTAATTACCATCAGATCCCTGCTACGCGGCTGCTGTGCCACATGTCAGCGCACACATCACTCTCTCAGTTAAGAGATTGGCCTCTCTCATTAAGTTGTTGTGCGATGCTGCAGCTGTTTAACAAATTCAACGCAACAAACAAATCTTACACACAGCCAGATGTGCAAAGAAGAAAAACAAGACTAATGTTTCTGAGAAATCCCTGATACATTCAGTGCAAGATATCATTGTATGATTCAGACATAAACCGAACAAAAAGCAAATGTGTCGGTTGGTGACACATCAAATAAGAACAACGCAATGTATACTATATACATTTTTTATACAGTCTAAGCTCCCATATTGCATCTCTAACCATCTCTCTGTTACATTTGTGTTTTTCCTGCCCTTAAATGTTGTTGTTAGGAAAAAATAGACTTCTGATTTCACATGTGGTCAGATAGTACATCACAGAACCTAGTTCTGATCAAGCTCAACCCAAAGGTTTCTGTATACATTTCAGATCTGTCTCGGTGATGCTCGGGGGGGTGAGGGGGGTGGAAGCATCTATAGCAGTGGATCTGTTGGAGCTGCTTTTTTCTTGATCCAAAAGCTGAGTGTACTGTACATTCAGACCTTCCTATCAGGGTGTGTCTTGTAGTGTTTAATATGTATTAATTAACTGGTATTTAATTAGATGGAAGTATAATGTTACTTACTGTAAGAGCAAAAACAGATGTCATGAGAAAAGCAGAATGTAGCAGTGTTGTTTTTCTGAAGTGTACACATATTTTTAATCTACTCCCCCAAAGTTTTACAACTGTCATTCAACTCATTTCCCAAACAGTGACTCTTTTTTGGCTTCTGCAATAAAAGAGGCATCTCAGTGATTTCTATGTGCAGCTCCTCTCTGTTGACATCAGCCATTACTGTGTCATGATACCCAGCCAAGTCTTTCTCAACAACATGCTGTCTCACTCCTGTAAAATTTGTCACAGACTCATCTTCTACCACAGCTCCATTCTTTGTCCCATGATGTCCGAAAAACGACCCTGTTCTCTAACACAAGTCTTAACTGCACACACTTAAAACCCAGAGTCTTCCAACATTTGCAACCTTAAAAACACTTCACCTCTTCATACAGTTTATTTCAACTAAATGGTTTCAATGACTTTACAATGGTTTTTTTTGGATTTGTCAGTGCTGAAATGTTGACTTACCTTGGCACTGGGCAAATGATAGCAGGTAACAAAAAATATTCAATTTATCTCTTGAAGATGTTAAAATATATTTGTTAAGTCGAGGTCAAGTTAGAGAAACACTAGATAAGTCAGAGTCAGACTCCATCTCCTCTCATCAAAACTCGTACATATTCCAGGTAAAACAACAGGGGCAGGACTGTAACAGAACTGACTCCTGCCATCACATTAAACTGAAAGTCTGACCTTTACCTTGATGGTTAGGATGATTACATTCCTTGCTTGGGTCCTAAAGCTCTTTGCATTTTATCTCACTTAAGAGCAACTGTGGTTATCTTCCACATAGTTGTTTTCACAACCTTTTAACCCTGGCAGTTTTTATTACCTTAGGTAGTAAAACTGATGTTAGATGTTTTTCACTATCACTTGGATGTGACTACAAAACAGTCAGGGTTTACAAAATATTAAGGTGGTTTACTTAATGTCTCAAGTCAATAAAATCCACAAATCTGAAAGATCAGAAGTTCTACAAATTGGGGAAAAATATTTTTTCTTAACTGTCAAATGTGATCAGATCTAAGAAGATTCTATTTTGAAGAGTGATGTTTATGGTTTTAATAAAACATTTCAGACACATAGAGTATGTCAGCAGTTCTTACACCACTGGCTGAAGTACAGACCAGTCTAAAATAGACTCTGATAGCATGCTGTGAAGAGGAGTTGGGGAAGGAATGTTCCACACCCAGAGTGGTAAATATGCTGAGGAGGGGCGTTAAACCTGCATCAGCTAACCTGCATTTCTCTTCCAGTTTCTCTCTCTTTACACTAGAGTGTCAAACCTGCGGTGGAAACCTCCGTCCATTCACTCTCACCCACACAAACACCTCTTGTGACTGAACTGCTTCCTGTCCAGTCTGCATTATTCTGCTCCTCTTGCTCTCTACATCTGTTTCCTTTCCTTTCTTTTTTTTCACCGTGGCTGCACTGCATCAAGATCGCAGTGAATTTCATCTGATTTTCTGAACTTTGTCTGAAACCCCTTTGGCTTATTTATACAGTCAATTTCAAACTTTGGCCCTAACAGGTAATCAGTCATGATCGGTAGTAAGAATCAAGTATGCGACATCTGTACTGAAAACTCGGAGTTGATGTGAAGTGATGCAGTGCAGCCTTTTTAACTGACCACAGAAATAAATGGTAACCACTGCCAATCCAAATAAATACATCTACAATCTGTGATCATTTTGTGTGTTTTCAAGAGGTCAGAAAAAGGATTAGCAGTCACACAATCCAGCAGAGTGACTATCTCCATGCTTACTCTATTTCTTTACTCTTTCTGTCTGTTCTTTCTTCAGACTAAATCAGCTGACTTAGCACACTTTCGGCTAAACTAATCAGATTATGCAACAATCTCTGATTAATGTATCATATTCTGTGTTGCTTTTCTTTTGCTGTAAAACTCTAAACTGACTCTTCTGTCTCTAGCTGAGAAAGTGACAACTTAGAGTCAGACAGAGCCAGTTCTCCTCCATCTTATCCACCAACTATCCTTATGATGACTAGTCCTCCCACTTGGCCCTCTGAAGACTCATCTTGTATTTTTCCTTCGACTTTCTCTTTCACTTTTCATTGAATATTCGACAACAGTTCTATCACTCTTAAAGCAGCTCTTTCAGTTTTGTCTCCTCTGAGTTGAACATAAACTTCACAGGTTTTGTCGTTTTAAAGAACTCAAACTTGCAAACACACTGGAATTGTCATTTAACACACAAAAACATCTTCATATTGTATGAGTAATGGAAACTGTATTGTTGGTTTACAGAAACAGGATATTCAATCTAATGAGAAGCAATTGGCTGTGTTGGCTTGTGGCTTCTGTAGACAGTTAGTCATCTAACTATGGAGAGAAGATCTCATGTGAGCTTCCATGCAGCTTTAAAATAGCATCCCGACTCCCTCCTGCATCCAATTGGATCTTCTTATCAGACAAAGGGAGTAGAGGACGTACTTCCTTTTGAAAAGATTAGCACAGAGCACAATCCCACCTGTGATGTGACAGATGTGGAAAATCTAAATTTCCCCACTGGCCGACGGTCCATGTCAAAACAGAGACCATGAGATGTTCCTGGATCTGCATGCTTTTTAATCAATTTAAGATCAGGTTTCCTAATTCATGGAAAAAAAAAAGTTCTTGTTTAACATGTGAACTTTGTAACTCAAAACTATCCTGACTGGAATCTGTGATGTCATGACTTAAAATTTCCATAGAGTGAAAAAAAAACAGGAAATGATCAGGAAGTCACACACTTGCATCTTGGCTGTGTAACAGCTTAGGTTCACATCTGTTGTTTTGTGATGAGCTTTTGATGGGCCTGTTCCTGGCTGGATTGATAACAGTGTTTTAATGTTGTGTATATTCAGCCTGGATAGTGTGGTACATTACAAACTAGCTGATATGCAACACTGTCAGAGTCAATAGAACCAATAAATAAAATTATAATCGTTATACTGTCAAATTCTCTTGATTCTCTCCAATACACCGGCATCTCGGCAAACTCAGAGGATACAAGTTTTTTTTAAAAAAAACACTGGTTAAAGTTTAATCAGGAGAAGCATGACATTTTTCAACAATGCAGCTGGATAACATCCTTCCTCCATAATCCCAAGATCATCACCAAGCCGTGGATTTGATGTCCTGCATGCTCATAATAACATTACATGCAGCAGAAACCTCTGTGTTTAAATGGTGTACAGTTACATAAGGAAAGTGGAGTAACATCGCTGCTTCACCTAAGCTGAGTTTAATGTTTGATGAGCTGCTTAGTGAATGAATACCATAACGTACAAGCAAATGCCTTAGTCACACATGGACAAGTCAAAACATTAAACAAGTCTGCTGGTGTGCTCTGTCCTGGGGGGTTACCAGGTCTGCAATAGAAATCTCCCGGTCATGTTTCCAAATCACAACCAACTGCTTCATATCTTAAAAAATGGAAATGTTTAATAAAAAAGTTAAGTCCTTGAAAGCCATCTGTCTCAAATCATCAAACCAAGTCAAAGTCAAATTTTATCAGTGTCAATCGTGTATGTAACAAGTCTTCATATTTGGGATTTAAGTCTGAGTCAGGTCAAGTCATGTGACTCGACGTCCCTGACTCTGGTTAAATATGACATTTAACAGTGATTGCACCCTACATGTGATCAAAGTATAAATGGGAAAATTGTTATTATTGCATAAAAACAGTATGTTATATGGCAAAGCCACAGTTTAAAAATAACTGGTGCTCAACAAGTTTATGTTTGACATTAAATAGAATAACTTATATTTGAGCTTTTTCAGCTCATTGTTTGGCTTCAGCTGAGCACGATTTTATTCCATTCAACCTCATTTCCAGCTGTGTGCAGCACAAAACCTCCGAAAAACCAACTGTTCACCACCTGCTCAGCACCAAACAGCAGACAAAGTTCACAAGAAGCTGGTGATTCCGAGTGAGAGAGGGGGAAATCTTCCACAGTAGTTGATCGGGACTAAAACCAGACTAGAAGCAGACTGAATTTTAGATTTACAATCATCTGGTGGTCAGAAAGTTCTAAAGGATAGTGTTGCTCTGAATCTGCTGGATGTTGAAATGTTTGCTGACACTTTCACTCAAACATTTTCATAGGTGATAACGTTTCACTGTGTTTGCAACTTGATCAAAAATGCCTTCATGCTGCCTTGAGTTTGGGTTCTACTCTTTTCTTTTTTGTTTTACAATCTGTTTCTTTGTTGTTGTTATTCATTTCCAAAACTCTGCTCAAAAAAAAAATATTCCTTTTTTTTTGGGACTCGGATATTTTACAAAACTAAGGCTATACTTTTGCAGAAACTTGTTAAGCCTCAACCCTCTTTTATCATTCCTTTATTACTTACTTTAAGTGCTGTAATGCTACATAGATTTAGAGGAATGGATGGAGTTAATAAACACGGCTGTGGTTATAATTTAATGACCGTCACCTGCTTTTGCTTCTTTAAATCCACACACACGCACCAGATGTTAAGAAGCGCGGTGTCGCTCACCTGTTGATCCGACCAGCGAGTCGTCCAGTCTGGGCAGGGAGGAGGACTTCTTCTCGGCCAGCCGCATCCGGACCTGCTCCCGGACCCTCCTGGCTTTGGCCACCGGGTCAGGAGACGGGCCGTCCGACGGAACCACATAGGCTGTGCAGGAGGTGTTCGGCTGCAGAGCGGACAGAAAGCAGCTCTCCGCCACCGCTACACTCATCTTCACAGCGGGCACAAAACAGCTGGACTCGGGCAAAGAGAGAAAAGTGGAGGAGACGCTGAAGCAGCGGAACCTACGCTGACCTGCTCCGCCGACTGTCCGCCGCGAAATGGAGCTCCGTCAGCAGGCTGACGGGTGGGGGCGGGACCTGCGGAGTGCGGGGCGACCCCGCTCACCCAGCGCCTGTCCAGACAACCCTCTCCCCTCCAAATTACGTTTATACCATATATATTTTACAACTGCTGACTACTTCTGCTCTCATGTTATTCTTTCTCTCATAATCAGATTTCTCCCTAATAATATATAGTTTAGGTCTGTTTTGGGCCAGAGTAAATAGGCCTGCTTTTAAAATAAAAAGAGCTGGTTCGAACGTAACACAGGACCAAAATAACACGTCACTTTTCTCTGTTTTTAATATTTGAGATATGACAGCACTGAGCCTGATCCCTGGCTGCACACAAAAAGTCTCAAAATGTGTCCGTCACTTAAAGCTTCTAAGGCCAAACATGTGGAAGAGGTGTGTGCTTGTAAAGGCTGACCCATGCGGACCAACATTTTAGAGACGGTTTATGAGACGCAGATGATGGGATGGTAAGCTGAGGAAATATTGTAACAAATAAATACAACTGGACTACAATGTTGCCTCTCACACATAAAGTTCCTTTTCGTATCACGTAACTTAGAGATTCACTTGATCATTTAAACAATCCACCAGCAGTGTTAGATTTGCTTGCACTGATGAACCACAACTACCCATAACCCCCCTTTAAACATTAAAAAAAAGAAGAAAGAAAAAGCTAATTCATTTGTCAAGTTCAGTTCCGCTAAATTTGTCAGGAGAGCTGTGTCATCACATCTTCCTCCCCGGAGCCAGAGCGGAGTGGAAGCTCTAACACCTGCGGCCGGTGGTGGAGCCTCACACAGCTGGTGGAAAGCTGGATGATGGCAGGATGTGGCAGGTGGAAGGATTCAGGAAAGTCTGGCTTGTTTTTCCTCAATATTAAGCATTAATACAGAATGCCCTTTTCTCCTCAAACACGTGCTGGCTAGAGGATGGAATGATCATCATCAGTTACTGAAATCTAAGGTAACATCAAATTGCATTAAAGTACTGCAGAACAAAGTGTTTTTGTTTTGGATAATATTTGCTTAAACCTACTCTGAATAC
>JAUZTA010000001.1:1596121-1616137 GCA_034780835.1 Ctenochaetus striatus
TATAGTAATAAATAAGAATTTTTATCTAAACATACTGTGGAGCCAATTGAAGAAGGGTAAAAAAGAGGGATGTGGCTATAAAAGTATGCACCGGCTTGTATAGTTTTTCTGTACAGATGTATAAAGGTGTTGATCTAACAGAATGTGCATGTTTTTCAAGCCTTTCTGTCCACCTCTTTTCAGGAGGAAATGGACAGTAACCCCATGGTATCGTCTCTTCTCAATAAACTGGCCAACTACACCAACCTGACCCAGGGTGTTCGTGAGCATGAAGAGGCTGAGAATGAGGATGGAGTCAGGAGGGTCACTGTCATGGTATGGGCGCTACATATTTAGTGTTTTTACCCTTAATAATCTTTAGTGGGGATTGTCAACCAATTTTGACATGTTTTTTTTCCATCTAAAGGACATGACATAAGGTCCAGTCAGCAGCCCTGTTCATTTAAAAGATGTTGATTTTATGGGATAGGGTTGGTAGTTTATGGTGGTTTAAGGTAGTTATTTGGTGTCATTGTTGGTCTGCTGTAAATTGCAATTCTCAAGAGCAGAGATAAAAATAGCTGCTATCTTGATGACCGTCTAGAGTTGTGCAATCACATCTTTGATTATGACAAGCTAGTTGTGGTTATGCTGGTTTTTTTGTCACAACTGAACTAGGACGTGAACCCAAATGCACAACTAGAGATGTTTCAAAGTTCAAATAAACTATTCTATAATGACAAAGTATCAACAAAAAATCAGTCTTACAGAGGAATACTACAATGAGACAAAAGTATCAAAGGAAAATCATTCTTATAGAGGAAAACATCTATGTGACAAAGTATCAAAATAACATAAGGCAAGACTAAGCAAAGTAACAAAGAATACAAAACCTGGCTTGACAAGAAAATGCGGCATGGATTGGCGCAGGTTCTCTGATTTCACAAAACAAGACGAACTAGCACAGGACAAAGGGAAGCACAGACTATATACACACAAGGTAAAGGGAAACAGGTGGAAACAATCAGGGCAGGGCGGACAATCAGACCGATGGGAAACACACAAGAGGAAGGAGCAAGTTACCTGAAACGAGAGGAGAGTTATATTTCAAAATAAAACAGGAAGCCACAAGACAACATAGACAAGAGACAAAACTAAATATAGCTTAACATAACTTCTTGGACATGAAATTTTTGGCATCTTATATGCCTTTAAATGCATTGTAACACTCCAGCTACACCTCCCTGGATAGTTTCATGTGTGTCCTTGATCCTCCTTGTTACCTTATTTATTTATTTATTTTTTTACCTCTTTTACTTGTTTACTGGTTTAGAGAGAACAACTAGTTTAATATTTCCAACTGTCATTATGAAACTCATTTCATGTTGCCATAGTTATTTAGTAAAATTACATGAGCAAGGAGTGATTGTGTCTACTTTTGAGAGTTAGGGTGAGGAGTAGGGTTGTTTCTGAAGGAATTACGTTTTTATATTTTGTTATCTAAAATTAAGTCCTCTGGTGTGACCTTGTGTTCTTATTTTAAATCTGGTAATTTCACAAAAAACTTAATTTAGTTTAAGGACCCTGAGGTCAGGTAAAATCCCCCCATGTCTATAAACATTTTCATGCCTTTTCTTTTTAATTATTAATTTTACAACTTATTGAACCATGCTTAAACTATGCTTTTCAAATCAAGCTGGTCACACTATTGTACAGTTTTAAGATATATCTGAAAAAGTGGAAAGAGTCAAATAAAAATGCTGTTTTTATCAAAACAGGTCAGTGACAAACAAGCCATGTTTAATCTCTAATTTATTTTTAATAAGGAAAACAGTCATGACAATTATCAGTTCAAATACAGTTCATTGTCAACTTTGAATTTTGGAATGAAATCACAAGGAGATCAGGCAACTTATAAACACATCAAGAGAATAGACTATTGTGAGAAAGAGATGTGCCACTTTCTAACAGTGTTTCATCTAATAAAATTTAATATGAACCGCTTCATGGATTTTCAGATTTGCTTGCCTGTAGTACCCAAATACACAAAGTCTTTGTGATGTTTTTGAGGGCTGATTTTATCTTTGACATTTGTTTAAATCATTAATTCTGTTTTTATTTTGCTTCTTACTTCCTTCTTTGTTTTCCTCCTTTGACAATGTTTGATGTAATACAGGGCCAAAAAATGATTACAAATATACAGTTAAAGAAAATGCTGGGACAGTCTATTTGGCTCCTGCGAACACAGACATGCTGGCTTGATCTTAGGAGTGTGTACTTTTACACTAGTCAAGAGTTTAGTCCTTTTTGTGCACAGACTGGTCATTTTAGAGGGCAGACCTTAAGAAACAATTAGTTTCTCATATGGATCAGATCAGCACTCAAAGGCCTTTTAAAGAGAAATTTAACACTTTTATGTGTTTTCAGATGCAATATACTATTGTACAAAGTCAAAAGAGTAAAGAGCATTGACTTCATTACACTAAATACTGAAACTTTCGATGAAAATGAAAAATGAGATGACATTTTTTACATCACTTTTAGAACTTGTGCTTTGCACAGAGCAAGAGTCAGCTTCTGGTCCCTGTCTTGTGCACACAGGGGCTGTGACTAATTAGTTTTTTCTCGCTCCATTTGCAGACTTTTTTTGTGATTTATCACAGTTCTCCAAAGTGAGCTTACGAATAGCTCCTCCTCCACAGTTCAAACCAAAAGCCACGTAAAAGAAGTCTACCAAATGCTCATAATAGAGAAGCTGGAACCACAGAAATTTTGGCCTTTTTGTCTCAGAAATTACTGAATAATCCATTAAATGTACTGTAGATTAATTTGTAAGCAATAAGATTCATTGATTGAGTCTTTTAGCTCTCAAAACGAAGCATGGTAGTCTGCTCACTTGTATTTGTACTTTTATTTTGCATTACAGGCACGAGGTCATTTTCTATACTGGAACAATGAATTCAGCAAAAATAGCAATAACATTTCCCCTAAAGCCTAAATCCTCATTATCCTGAAAACTCTGTATTTCCATATGTGGGCAATGCATGGCTGTGTCCCAGTTCAGTGGGTGGATCCTCTCTAGGCCAGGGCTCTAGACCAGCACCCCCACTGCAGAATCCTGAGGGGTAAGAAGTCGAAGTAGGTCAGACAGCAACAGGAACAGAAGGACTGAGGAGTTCCACGGCAAACAAAGTGAGACAAGATGTTCTAAACTTTATACTCCATTCGTACTGAATCACGGGAAGCAGAGACACAACTGAGAATCTTTCCAGAAAGATCTGTAGGCAGCCAATTAGAACAACAAAAAAACTACCACCCAATAAATGCATTACTTAACTGGCATAACACCTTCTGTGGGCCCACAGGGCTGGCATGTGGCTCAGACATCAACACCTTCCAAAAAACCTAATATTGTTTCTTTGATAGTACCATGATAACTGTGGTTGTTATCAACTTTCAACAGAGTCACAAGATCAATCACTTCGTAGGTGTGTGTTGTAAATAACCAGCTTGTCGTGGGAAAAACACCCGTTATCACACACACCTGACTTGTAACATTCATGTTAAGGTCGTGATCAGAAAGGACACTTTTTTTCAGCTCAAATGCAAACACAGCTGAACTCAAATGCTGTGTGTAGAGGCTCTACTACATGTCATTTCCTTGTAATGCTTGTTGGCTAATAGTTGTTCAGTCTGGCCAGTAAACGTCCCCTCAGCCCTCATAGAAAAGAGATGTATGTGTGTGGTGTGGGAGGCTGTGTTTGAGTGCTAGATGGATGTGCAGAGTGGAGGTGTTTCCTCCCTTTTTATGCCAGTTGGCACACCTGCAGCTGCATGTTAATATGCACGTAAGACTGCTGAGTGTCTTTTTTCCTGTCTGGGATGATGTGCACAATTTATAGGGTAATGAGTGATTTGTGTGTAATTCAAATATCACCTGGTCTGAAAAATTTGTTGTGTGTGGGAATAAATGGACGATTTCCATGTACAGTCAGTGTGATGGATTTGTTAAAGTCTTTCTGTTGCTGTTCTGTTTTTACATTTTCAGTAATACTCTAATTTATCTTTTATCTTTTTCTTGAGGATTGGATGGGAAGTTTGGGAAGTTAGATCAGCATAGAATAAAAACTTGATTTAGGGGAAATTAGGGGGAAGCCAGCAGTATTGGGAAGAATATGAAATGTAATACTTTACAGATTACAAACTAAAACAACAGTGATGCAATAAGTAATGTAGCTATGTTAATAACTTTATCAAGGAAATGAAACACCTTTAATTTGAGTACTCCTCCAACAATGTAGAGAAGAAAGATGGGCTCTAACACTCTATTTGCACTGTAAATTCATTTTAGAGTCTTTACTTATTGTCACAAGCAAAATGCTGTTGAACTTCTATCACTGGAAGGCATTTCTGTCCATCATCATTTGCACCTCCTTCAGCCTTGTTGGTTGGTTACCAGCATGGCAGATGTTATATTATGCATATGACCTTTTTATGAGAATGAATATAACCAGATGTAACCTTTTGTAATCACCAACATTTTAACTTGTTATCCTTTTCGTAATAACTGGTGATAACTGGTAGCAGTTGCAGCCAGTTGGCTCTACTTAGCATACAGACATGGAGAAACAGCTTATCTGACCAGAAAGTAACTAAATCCACCTACCAGCACATGTAAAGCTCACAAATAAGCACATCCATTTTTTTTCTCTTTGATCCTTGCAAAACCAAATAGCTCTCAATAGCCACATTAATAAGCAACTCTGCAAACAGCATGGATTTAAATGAGTCAAATCATTTTAAATGTCTAATGATATGCTCCAGTTAGAACAGTACTTGTCTCCTTAGAAGTGTTGCCGGCAGTGAACATCCAGGGCCTTTGGGGAACTCACATTAGGACCTTGAACTGTAGCTCTGTGTGGAGGCATTGATGATGTTTTACTGAAACCCGCCCCCTGAATGATAGCTGGGATTTTTCTTTGAGTGCACCAAAGAAGATCTAAAGCTTGAGACTGAAAAGAACAAGACATATTATACAGAAAGAGTGAGAAGGAGAAAAACAGACAAGAGGCATAGCTAGAGCAACACAAAAAGAGAACATGTGGGAGATCTGGAAATCACAGCATTTAGCCAGACAGCTGAGTGCAATGGAGGAAACACAGGACAGAGTGTTTGTAACCGGAAAAATGGTACGTACACTTGGTTTTTCGTAGAGAAATAAAAAGGTAAACAGTATATGTACATGTTAGTGTGATATAATAAATATAATAGAGGATATGGATAATGTTGGTGAAACTGTAAGAGCTTAAACAACAAAATGTTACTACTTTATACTTAAAACTGTTTGATAGATCATAGTCAATATTTTAGCTGAACACAGCACATCAGATGTTTGAGTCACTTGAGTCACTCATTTGGTTTGATTATTGTCAAAATCTTTTGCTCTTGCATTTCGAAAGAAGATTAAATATTCAGCATGACTTTTCCACAATGTAATGGACAATTCAAAGACAGTGTGAATCTTGATGCTTTAACATAAAGTTAAATATCATTTTACCATCACGATTATGGTGTCAAAAACCACTGTATCTCAAATGACTGGCATTCATTTAAATTTAGATAAAAATCAGCAGAGTCACAACAGAAACTAGGATGCTGGTCTGTGTCTGTAAAGGCTCATCTGTGTTAAAACGTGTTTTGCATGTTGTTCATTCACCAGGATGCTTTAACTTCACTCTGCAGAACGATGTTTATGAAGAGTCCAGAGGCTTTTTTACATTCTTTCACTGAAGGAGGGAAGTTTCCCTTTGGACACTTTAAATCTTGTCTGTGGTGTATGTCAAAACAGATTTTGAAACATCACATCTAATTTGGAGTGAATCAGGCTTCACAAAGCAGAGCATGTGCATCTGTCACTATTGATGTACAACTGATGCTGCCTTGGTTGGTGTGGATGCAGAATGGTCATCTCTAATATGCACAATCTGCGTTGACAGCAATTCCTGAATGTTTCCTCATCTTTTTGACTGAAGATGGGCGTAGACCTTCTGTTAATGGCAAATGGCTGTAATGATTTGTTTTGTTGTGTACACTTATCAAAAGAATGTAATATGAAAGTGCATTTGTTTTTGTATATCAATTTTGCATACAACTGGAAAACAATGCTGCATTTGCCGTAAACTTTCCTTTGTAACTCTATGCTGCTGTATGGAAGCAATGAGCGAAACACAATACAGTTTGAGACAGCAGATTTTTTAAGAAGTGCTGGCTAAACTAAAACACCACCCCTAAAGTTCCTGTACTTTTGGAAGGGTTCATTTAATGTCTCATAAGCAGACGGCACATTAGTTAGATATAAGATTGGGTTTTTTTAACAAAATGATTTAATTTTCTTCTTTTGGAAAATGCACAAGACATAAAATATTACTCAAAACATGTCTAATTTTAATATTATAAAAATGTAGGAAGGGAAAACTCTTTTTGAGATTTTGGAAGATCTCATGGATAAAATACTTCGTTTTTTCCCTCCTGCCAAGGTGCTAAATAAGACCCCTCCCTACACACAATCTATAAAATCAAAGCAAAATTTTACACCAACCTTAAATTGTTGCATGCCAGACTAAGATGCAATAATTGATTTTTGCTTTGAAATACTAAGTAAAATTATTTTAATACCTCTTAACCCAAAAGCAATGTAAAACGATCTTTAATAATAAGATGTAACATGAAGGAAATTATTAAAAACCATACTAGAGTTTTGCTTAACTATGCTAACTCTGTGCTTTGCTACTGCTTAAACTGAAATCAGACAAGAGGTCATATTCTGTTTTGATGGCTATATTCATTCAGCCTTCATTCAGCTCTCCTCCACCCCTTTTTTCATTTTAAAACATAGGTCTAACCTGCTTTAGCACACCTTTTACGGGACAATTACAAATATGGTTTATTGGAAAGGTCATGTATTGAACATTTTCACTAGCTTCTTCCCTTTCACCGGTTTATCCTGTTGATACTAATCAGTGTGCATGTGTCTGTTCATTAATTGCCAGGTCCCCCAAATGGGAACGTTCATTGGAGTTTACCTGCCCTGCATGCAGAACATCCTAGGAGTGATTCTCTTCCTGCGTCTCACCTGGATTGTTGGTACAGCAGGAATCTTGGGATCCTTTGCGATTGTCTCCATGTGCTGCATCTGTGTGAGTTATTTATGAATCCAAGAGGCAAACCTATTCCCTTCATGTTGACAGTAAACACAAAGAAATGGGATGTCAGAGTGAATGCAGTATGTACAGGTATCAATGAGATTTATCATTTTACCGTTTCCATCAGAATCTCTCTTGACCATTGTTAAGTTCTCTAAATACGTGAACAGTGACATGACAGAGATATGAAATTTGGCACGGGAGAATTTTTGTTTGTATGACAGAGAGAGAGAACAGGCCATCAAGTTTACTGTGTTTATTTATCAGGACAAACAAGGGCAGGACCGTAGATCCTGGGACAACTGCCCATAATTTCAATTCAATTCAATTCAATTCAATTTTATTTATATAGCGTCAAATCACAACATAGTTGTCTCAAGACACTTTACATGACGACAACAATTGGGACCATCTCTAAATTTTCCAAACATCTGTTTACCCTAACAGCAGATAAACTTATAGGTCAGTCAGTACTCCCTTCTTTGTGTTAAGCAATGACAGCATTTCAGTCAGGAGACACAAGTGAATGAAGCACAGATATTTCTATGTTAAGGTTATGATATTAGGTCCTGTCAGGAAGTCTTAGAGTCAATGGGAAAATTTAAGAATGAAGATTTGTCTTCCCTGAGCCCCAGCAGGGTAAATCCCTCCATGGAGACCAGACAGTGCTGGTGGCTGATGTCTCCTGCTGAAACTGATAGGCTGATGAATTGATGAAAGTGATCAATCTGCAAAGACCTGCACTCATGGGAAGCTTCTGAAGAGCATGTCACAACTGCATAAATGGGTTGAAGAAAGAGAGAAAACCATATTGAGATGGGAAGTGAACAATGTAGGGGTGTTATTTTCCTATTGAATCGATATGACCGCTGATGAGAACAGCTGTATTCTTGATTGAAAACACAAGCACATTTATGAGTGAGCATGTGCAAAAGGGGTAAATTGCAGAACGGTAAAAGAAAAAAAATATAGATGCCTGTGCATGCAAAAGAACGTCTCCATGCGTGACCTCAGAGAAGAGTCCCTAAAACAAGCAGAAAATTGATCTGGTTTACAAACGCAGCTCATACGTCAGTAATACCACATGGCCAAACAGAGAACTGCCTGTTTAAAGTTTGAACTAAATTGCTCAGTGCTCATGTGATGTTATGTGTGTTGATTTGTACACAACACCCTCTTCCAATTTGTACCCTTGTTGTCAGGCTCTGATTGTTGCATCTGAAAAGATGAAGGAGGCTAAAGACGTTGGTGGCGCTGTTTAAGTGTGTTTGCTAGATAGCAAAAATGTCAAATGCTTACTGCCATGTAACAATCTGTGAGTTTTCTACTTGTTTAAACTTATTTGCAAAATATTATGCAAAATACACTTTTTCACAGTTTTCCAATGAAAATATTGGTCTTCCGCCTGTTTACAGACTCCCCCAAAGTGAGAAAAGTGCATCCTCTCCATGTCTTGCTTTCCCCTCCCTTTGGAAAATGTGTGCCCACACACTCGGTTTCATATTTGCTCCACTTTTGGCATCAAGAGGGGGGCAGCTTCACCTAGACACAGCGAGATGGCACTCCAAGTGCTGGATGTCTATGCTACCCCCTGAATCCATCTTTGTCCACCCCACAATGGCCATTGTTATCCTTGCAAATGGGCTCAATGAAGATGTTAAATGTACAGGCAAAGCTTTATAATTGCTATGTTGTTGGCAACAGGAACAAGCACAAAAGTCCTCTTTTACTCCTAAAATCTGACCCGATAAAAACCCAGTTAATTGATTAAGTCAGTAATGTTTAGCCAGTCTGGCCTGGCATTACCATTGTGGCTAATATGGATGTCATCTACTGTGGGATCAGGTGCTGGAGTATGTTTTTTGATGGTCACTCTAAGGTTGGGAACAGAATTCAGTGCTTTAAAGGGTACTGATCGAACTACATTGGCATCTGTTTACCTAAATTATCATCATAAATCAAACATTTCAGTACCCTAGAGCACATATTACAAAGAGAAAGTCACATAGAGAGAAGTTACTCCAATACTGTATAGGTAACCATAATTTCCCAAACCTTGGTATGAAACCAGCAGTAGTAGAACTGCATGCTTAAGACAAGAAAATATTACAATGATTTTTTGATTCTCATATGGCAATGCACTTGGCCTGTTAGCTCAATACAAACACACAATAAGATCATACATTGATGTCCTAAAGGAAGATAACATTTTTAAAAATTAAAAATAAAAAAAAATTGACTTAATTCCCGTAGTTAACATAAAACAAAATGTGTACATATATTTATAGGCCGAGTGTGCAGCCTGGGGGAGAGGGACTCCTCCGTTGTGATGACTGTCATGCATTGACACCAGTGCGAAATGAGTCTATTATCAACAGCCAAGCACTAAACCAGTGCTTCTCAGTTGTTTTCTGTTAAGCCCATTGACTGTATAAAACACTGGACAAACCCTCCGTGACGTCACCCATTGGTTTCTGCATGAGCGAAAGTGAAGCCTCAGAAATCTCGTCCTGGGCGCCGCCATTAGTCAGCGCTTGACTCTGCCCAGAGCCTGCTTAAATGACGATAAACCAAATACGGGAAAAGAGGCGGGGTCGAAGGACGGACAGTGCACCCACTCAGCTAACAGCCCCTGGCTATACGTCAACAGGCTGTCAATCAACAGCCGAATAGCCGAATTTTAAGCTTAAATATTAAATAAACAAATGATTTAGTTAGGATTTGTCCAGTAGAAGTTGGGTGTAGAGGATTTGTGGAGAGGTCTGCTGTCTCTTTGTTGAGGGAGTTAGAAAGAAGGGAACAGAGTGAGGAAAGTAGTGAGGGAAATGTCGGATGAAGCAGTAAGATCCAGTCAGTGGATTTGGATCAGGAGAAATGATATTAGCTGGGGCCCCAGCAGGGGGAGCACTTAGGATAGACAGATTTTTGGGAGAAACAAGGAAGAAATCCAGGAAGAGGAAGCGTATTTAAGTGGAGAGTGTGGCCTGTGTGAGCCTCTTTGAGGTCAATCCAGGTGAGTTGGCCTGTGTTGTCTTTAATTGGCTTGTATTGTCTCTTTGTCTGCGATTATAGGAGGATTATAGGAGTTTGTTTGCTGAATCTGCTAATGTATCTTGTCCTGCCTCCACCTCCTGCACCCTCTATACTTTCATTACCCCCTACCCGAACCAGGGTCTGTATTCCCACCCTGCTTTTACTAGTGCAGTTGATGAAAGGCTGGGGTAGTTGATGATAGTGCTGTTTGTGGTAGCAGAGGCAAGGTAAAGGAGATAGTTGTCTTGGTATGAGGAGCGGTGATAGCTGGCATTAGGAGAGTGACTCTGGGATGCCAGTGATCACTGTCTAGCCTCCTGGAGGTGTTCATGGGACTAAGTAGACGAAACACTGGTGAAAGGAGGTTCCCACCTGATGACCCCAAAGACATGTTAGTTATCACTGCTGATGAGGCTATATAGTTATCTTTAGGGCATGTAGGGCAGGTAGCAAGGTTGTTGTTAAGTTTAGGGAATTATTCACTGAGTCTGGTCCATTTTTTGTAGCACAAGTTTCTTGTGTTTACTTTGAATGCTGTTTTCTTTTTTCTTTATTCTTTGTGTTTTTTTATCCCAATAAATTGTACATAACGAGGCAAATGCAAGGCAAAGTGTAACAATATCAAATTCATCACAGCCAAAGAAACATTAGGACTTACTGTTTGTAATTCATAGCCAAATCAGCAAAATATTTTCGTCTTTTACGGTATACGTTGTCTTTAAATCCCTGCAAAAAACAGATCCATATTATTCTTTTTATAAAGTTTTTTTTAAGTATAGAAAAGACATTGCAGCTTTCTTACATTTCAGATATGAAGAAAAAATTGTTCAGCACTACGTACTGGATGATCTGCATCTAATTCAGAGCCGTACATCAAGACCCTGTTCGTACACAAATCCAAATCAGAGATCTTCTTAGGGAACCACGGCACATCAGCCATGTCTGAAATGTAAGTCACATTAGATTTCAAAGACAAATATTTTCCTGCTTTTGCATTTTACCACTATTTAAAAATTTTAAAACAGCCAGATGACATAGAAAATAAAATGATAGATGAAAATAAATGAATGTTGATCTTTTTTCACAGGCCAAATTTACAGTATTTATTGCAGTCCTAGCTTTAATGGAGAAATTCTCTCATAATTCATTGTTTTAATTAAAAATAAGGCATGACCTACCATCATCAGGTAGAGCGGTGCTGTCAGATTGAGTTATCTGAACAATGTCAGTGTGGGTTCTTAGCAGCTGAGTCAGCTCTTTGAGCTGTTCGTGATCAGTGTCACAATCCACAAAGATCTCAAAGTCTGAATCCCTTCGTTTAGACTTGCGTGACTCAATATGGATGAGGTTGACATGTTTTTCCTGCACATATGTTATATGTAAAATAGATTAAACATGAAAAGGGGCTTCCAAATAAAATCAAATGCAACACACTGAGATGATCATTTAAACAAAGAGATTCAGCAACTTGACTTCAAATTTAGGATGACAAAGCATGTTATGACATGTTTTTAAAGTGCAAATATAATACTCACCTGAAAAAGTTTAAGTGCTTTTACAAGACCACCGACTTCATTTTTTAGCGAGAATATGATAGTTGCAACACTTTTCTCAGATCGGGTGAGCCTTTTAGTGGAGATGCTCCTGTTGTCATTAATTTTACCCAATGTGACCTTGTTTATTCGTGATTGAAAAGAAAAAAACAAAGCAATATTCTTACAAACATTATAAAAGAAGTCAGTTAGACAGAGATGAAACTGAATCTATCAGGTTTGTCTTTATGACTTTCAGCACTGCTGTATTTCATCAGTGCACCATGTTTTTGACTGGATGATGCAGAACATTTATTAACTGTGAGGAAGTCTAAGAAGCTCAGTACAAATGGCAAAGGCAGAATATGCTGGAGTCCAGGGTTTGACTCCTGTTTGAGTTTGATTTTAAACCAAAAATGCATTTTGATTAAGGTTAGAACAAAATTTGCTGATGGTCGCAAGGATCATGTGTTTCTGAAATAGGTGCAAACTTTTATTTATAGGGTTCATGTGCGCAGACTCAAATTCCCCATGTGAACGTTATGTTGGCTGTTATGCAAATGATGTTTTGTTAGACAGTCACAAATTTTAATGTACACGATTTGTTTGCCAAATTCTACTTTTAAATGTCTTGCTGACCATCATGAATCAAAGACATTTAAAGCTCATTAACACAAATCCTATTGATTAGATTTTATAATTCACAACCATCCTCGATACTGAACTGGCAGATCTATAGAAACAATGGAGAGAGGAGATCTGTGATAAGCCAGAGCTCAGACACTTTGTTCAAATCAAAGGGCAGACGTCATATGACAGTTATTTGAAAAATTAATTTCCATTGAATACAGTTGCCTACTGGAGCTGAAACATTGCTCCATTCAGCTGAGGGAAATACAGAGTTAGTAATAATCCTTGGTGGGTTTTTCAGTGAAAAGTCTCCTTCACATTCACAAAGTGATTTGATCCTTATTAAAGGTAAAATATAGAAGAATATGTATATGTATTAATTGCTTTGTATTTCAAGTGTGAAAAAATATGGCAACTGGATAGTAACTAAAATTACTGCTCATATGGAACTAGATTTTCCATTTGATGATAGACACAACTTTATGTTACCATATGGGAACATGTCACAGGATGCACTCTGCACCAGAGGGGCCCAGCTGGGTGACATAATTAGTATTGTGGTTTAGTGGAGACCAAGTAACTCTGGATTTTACCATTGATTTTATGAGGATTTAGGGGTCTTTCTTCAAAGGGGGGGTTGATGTCATTAGGCATAATGTGGTCTTGTCAACATTGGCAGTTACTTGATTAAAATAGAGGAGCATTCAGCAGCAATTTTTTTCCCTAAAGATATGTGGAGACCAAAGGAGAAAGGTGAAGATAGGTTTTACAGGTATTCAGAAATGCAAAGCAAATTGTTAAAGCTGATGAAGTCTTGTTATGATATCATTTATAATACCAATAAATATTGTGCATCGCTAGTTTGGATAGCTAATCAGATGCTCAGCAGCACATTAAACAGCACATACACATACCTGTAAATGTCACTCTGGTCCAGTTAATGCCGGCAGAGTTACCGACTATAATTACCATTTAGTACAAACAACATACTTTCTGCCCATGACATACATGCTACTACACAAATCTGTTAATTATCTTTCACTCCTCACAATGTAACACCTTCTGTCAGCTGCTGTCGGTCAAACATGACACAATTACACACCTCCAGCCAGCTGAGATCCATAAGAACAATTCTAATATTTTCCCATAAACCTTTTTCTCTTCCTTTCAAAACAATATTGTTAACAACATTTAAATAACTTTCTTTCAGATAGATAAATAAAATTCTTTTTATCAAAATCAGAAAGGATGAGTTATTGTAATTTCAGTTGGACATTAAATGTTTTCTGAGCTCAAACTGGTACAGGAGCCAAGAACAACTGTGCTTGAGATAATTTTTTTAAGGGTTATCTCAAGATCATGAGTTAATTACTCTGATATCTCATATAACAAAGCTCATTTTCCAGTGATTAGAGGTTAATTTGTTTTGTTATCTTAAGAAAACAGCAGGCCGATTTCTCAAAATAGTAAGATAGTCATCCTGTTATCACAAGAAAACAAAGGGTTGTTCCTCTTATTACTTGTAATCTTTACCAGAGATTAGAAATACCATGCCAGCAAGCAAAGATGGAATCTTGACAACAGCAGCAACTGATTTAAGCCAAAAATCCAAATCAAAGAGTACCCATTATTAATCTGACTATGGGTTGGGTTACTACAGAGCATCATCAGCTCTAATGTTCAAATAACATTCTAGTTACATAAGGTAACAGCTAGAGCTCCTAAACATTTTAAACTGCTACTAATTCTTGTTAAAGGTGAGGCTTTACAAAAACAGAGAACACAAGTATCATTAGTGCATCCTACCTCATTGCTGAGATGCCTATCCGCATTAGCAGACTTCACCAGGTCAAAAGACCTCCGACTGCCTGGCCCCTGTTCATCAGACCTCTTGGTGTACATGCCTGTCTCTTGATCAGCATTAAAAATGTTACAGATAATTTTCGCTTATGAAAGTTGTTTCTTCAGCGCTAGGAACAGCTATGCTTAAAAGTAGATGATGATGATTTCTCCAAAAAAGAGACAGCCTCTTTCAGCAGTTGAAAATTTGGTGATGAGCTACAGTTTACTCTTCCGTTTGTGCTCTCTTCCAAAGGAAAATGCTTTTTTATGAAGGTGTAGTGAAGGGGAGGGTGCATGGAGAGAGGAAGGAGCAATTTCTGTCAGCAGGAGGGAATTTAGGATGGCTCACAATTAACATCATAGCTGACACATCACATGGCTGGACATGCAGAATAAAAAGGAAAGAATCATATTCATCAGTGTCCATCAAATAAAAACTCATAGCATTTTGATCAGTACAAAAAGGAATAGGAGTATATTAGGAATAGTGCAGACTTTATGAATACAATTTTTTTTATTATAGTCCTGGTATTTTTTATAGGTTTTATAATATCATCTTGTTGTTTGGTCTCTATGAAGTAGGCTGGAAGGCTAAGACACCAAACTTGATTGCACATAATCAAACATAATTACACAGTTCATTTTTGCAATCGCTGACAATAAGACTTTATCAAACTGCAGGCACCAAGTACAATCCCACAGTGTGAACAGATATTATGTTGTTATGTTATTATTATGTTATGTTAACGGTAATACTGGCCCCTTTCTTGCACAGAGCTAAGATTAACAAGCAAATATAAGTGACACATTCCAAAATGTACTGCTTTTCTGTGCATTTTCATGCTTATCTTTCCATACTTAGTGGTAAGGTTAACTGTGTGATGATTTCACATAGTCATTTGTCTTAGCACTCACTATTACTGAGATAGCTCTGTAACAGAATTATTGGGTGACTCATGAATGTCTTTAAGGTTGCATAATGTGCTAAAGATGTTGCTATGATCAGCAAACAAGGTTTACAAGCAGCAACATTAGGAGTGAAAATAACGAGGTCTCCCCATTTGGAAAAATGTACTAATGAGCCAATCAATCATTTCAATGGAAAAACTCATAGGTTTTGACTGTTTTATCTGCTGGCTTTATTGTCAGAGGTAGCTATGCTTATAAACTACATTGTTTTTAGTTTGTGTATCTTGGCTGTATAAACCATTTTTATTCATGTAAATTAAATAGGATGTTGATTCTGAACCAAGAGAAATAAAGCCGTGTGTTTTATTTTGTTTGAGCTTGACCAAGCATCTAATTAGGACTCAGGATATGGCCTAGTGATTTGCTCTCATGCAATGACTGTTGGCTTCTGATGCTGCTTGTCAGGAAGCACAGAAATGACGTATGTTTTGCATCACAGACAGAGAAGGGAAGGCCAGACAAATTTTGTTGGTTTTATAGTTCATGAATGCATCCTAGATGCTGTTATTTGTATATCTACTCACCAGACTTTAGATGTTAATCATCCTTATTGTATAAATAATTCAGTAATCGTTCACTCTAATGAAGGGTCTTCAAATTGAAATGAAATTTAGCCTAAGTTTAATTAAGAAACTGACTTCATCTTACTATTTTACTTGAATCTGCTAATTTAGGTCATTTTCTATCAGCCAGTCTTATCTTTGCTGTTTTGCTCTTTGCTGCTGTCAGTGCAATAGTTTGTTATGCTTTGCCACATGGATCATTGTGCTTCATGAAAATTGCAATAAGATTCAAACAAGGCCAAACTGCATCCAGCTATTATTCAGCAGCTTATGCAAAATGTTACAAAAAGTTAATGTAAACCATTGAATAAAATATAGATGTGCAGTTACTCCATGATGGTGATGACAGCCCACCTCCCCACTGGTAAAGCCTAAACCCAGATCTGTTGGCCTGTCGCTGATAATAAAAACCTCAGTCTGCAGTGTAGTTTGTATACTACACTGATAAACCACAAAACAGTAGAGTAACATTGATTTTTGGTCAGTTTGTGATCTAACACTAGTTTTTGTATCAGGTCAGCACTTCCATCTGTATTTGATCACTCCCTCTCTCTTCCTCATCTACATGCCCTCTTTCTTTCTGCATCACCCTTGGTATCAGCTGATGATTTAAGGTGAATGCAACAGCCCATCAGCACCCCTGTTTTCTGCATCCATGCCTGAGCGCATGGAGAATGGATGTAGACACTGACTGAGGATTGAAACTGCTGCAGCTGCTCTGCTGACGTGCTGCTCTGCCCATGCAAGATACAGTGTTGCACGTCCTGATTCAAATGTCTACTTAATGATGCGTGGACATTACATTACAGACAGACAGCTCACTGATGTGACTTACGACAACCTGCTGATTTATCGCCTCAGTGTTACATATGAAAGACAAGCAATGAAGATAATCTTGGCATTTCTGCTTTATTTCAAAGTGATAGCAGACAGACAAGACAGGAAGGGAAGAGAGAGGGGGTTCCTTACATCAAAGGGCCTGACCCAGATTTGAGCCTAAGTTGCTGCAGTCAAGACCCAGTCCTGTCATGTAGTCTGTGCTTTATCAGCATGGTTTTTCCATACAGGTACTGGCTTGGTTTGACTTGGTTGGACATGACTCAGATGCAACAAAGCCACCCACTTAAACTGATGATGTGCCTGTGTTGAGTTAACGAGGGATAGTTGCATTGCCCTTTTTTTGCTCTGTTTGCAGTTTCACTCTTTTTAGAAACCATCAACTTGTAATCAAAATTTTTTAAGCTGTCGTGATTTTCTTTGTATCCACTACTTATTGCTTAAAAATTTGAGATGGACCCTAGAAACTAAAGCTACATTTTGGCATTTGCTTGACAAGTGTAGCTTCTGCCTCTAACAACAACTTATCAGACGATGCATCTTTTGTCATCATTTTCAGAATTAAAAAAAAACTTTGTTGCTGTAGAACCTTGCCTGTGCAAATTGTGAACTGGATAGATCAGGCTGTATTTATATGTAGCTAAGGTGGCTGTGGTTGGTAGCTGTCATAAGTTGGAAAGCACAACAGCATTTACTACTATGCTGTGTAAAGTCAAAAATAGGAGTTAAATTCTTTGTTCCTCTCTGTTTTCACAGTGTTCACATGTCACTGTATAGCACCGCTCATTTAAAGCGCAGTGAAATCGACAAAATGGTGGGAGACCCTTGAATTAACATTTACCATAGATGAGAGTGAAGTAACTTTCAAACATCAAAAGAATTTTTGAGTTCCTTTGCTGCAAAGTTGGACCAGCAATAATATAATTTGAGGACTACAGCACAGCCAACTTGTCTGGAGAAGGCATAATAACGGTGTGGCTGTCATGGTTTGCAGTTTTTCAACACTGTTTTTTCTGTGTCACCCTGAATGCATCACCACTCACTTACTCACTCCTTCAGCAAACCTCCTTTGCCAATCAGTCTCAACCACCTGCACCTGTCCCCACGTTATATAGGTCTCCCTCTCCCTTTGTTCTCTGCCAGATTGTTGATGCATTCATGCCAGACTCTCCAGCAAAATCTTTTGGACTGACTTCCTGGCTTTGACCCTGCTTGCTTCAACCACCCCTCCTCGCCTCTGTCCCGGTAACCACTTCTGCCATTTTGGATTCAAAACTCGAGTGGCCTCTGTTTTTTCCTTGTTTCTCTTTGTCTGCCTGAGGCTGTGGCTTTTTGTCACTGGAAAAGAGCATCAGTTCAATTGTCTATCCTGGAGCTTTTTCCCCTATAACCTATAGGTTGCCATACCAGAAACTCTAAACTGTCTGTTTGTTACCCACCCTCAACTCAAACTGTTTTTTTGGAGCTATGGAGAAAGACTTCTGACAACTGATATAACCTGTTTTTGCCTTGAGTTAAATTCCCTGCTAAAACTAAAATAAAGGTCATTACCAATTAAACTCCTGTTAAGTGTTTTTGCATTTGGGTCCATATTCCACTGTTTCAGTACAATCTGGCCAGACATGGACCCAGCACACACTTCCCTTGACAAAAATTGATTCGAACACATCGAAGGAGTCCTTCAGCAACATGAGGCCCTCATGGCATCTACTACAGCCAAGGCAAAACAGGCCGCAGCCACTCTGGAACAGGCCCTCTCCTCTTTGGCCAACCAAGTCCAGCATCTAGCTGCTGTCATTGCCGAGTTAGCCCCTGTTAACTCTGCTTCTGTCCCTGCCCCTGCTCCACCAACAAGCTCCTTTCTGCCACCAAGACCAGTTTCTGAACCATGTATTGGAGTCCCTGAATGGTAAACTGGGGAGCCTGAAGGTTGTAACCCATTCCTGACCAACTTCACCATCTTTTTTGCATTACAACCTCTCATTTTTGCTTCTGAGGAAGCTAAAGTAGTTTTTACTATAAATCAGTTAACAGGGAGAGCTAGGCTATGGGGCACTGCTGAGTGGGACAGGCAGACCCCTGCTTGTGCTTCATTTGAGTCATTTGCTGCTCAGCTACGCAAAGTCTTTGGGCAGGGTGTCCATTCCACTGACGCTGGTGGCCTTCTAAGTCTATGTCAGAAAGATCAATCTGTTTTTGATTTCTCAATAGACTTCTGCACTACAGCCCGTGTAAGTGGCTGGAATGAGAGCGCTCTTTGTGATGTTTTTCTACATGGGCTGGCTGATTATATCAAAGATGAGCTTGTGTCTTACCCTCTACCACTTTCTCTTGATGATGTCATTGCTCTTGCTATCAACATAGACCTTCGAATCCAGGCTCATAAGAGAGAGAAGCAAAAAACACCCCCAACTCATGTATCTGCCCATGTATCAAGTGGCTCTGCCCCCCACCTTGGCCTGGTCTACATCCACTCCTGAGCCCTTAACCAACAGTCCTGAACCCATGCAGTTGGGCCCCACCAGTCTGTCTCCTAAGGGACATGAGCGGTGCCGCAAGGCCAACCTCTGTCTGTACTGTGATTGACCAGGACACTTCATCTCTCATTGTCCAGTAAAAGGGAAGGCTCATCAGCAGTGGAGGAGCTACTGGTAAGTCCATCCTCTTTTAAAGTCTCCTCTGTTTTTGATCGTCCTCTGTTTGTAGCCAAGCTCCTTCTCCCTGAAATCTCTCAAGTCCTGTCCCAATTTTTTTGACTCTGGAGCAGATGCTAACATAATTGACAAAGAGTTAACTCATCAGCTGGGTATTGGTCTTTCACCCCTGCCTGGTCCTGTGCCTGCCAGGGCTCTTGACGGTCATCTGCTGGGGACGGTCACTCACCAAACTATACCAGTCCGTTTACTCATGTCTGGATATCACCATGAAACAGTTCAGTTCAATTCAGTTTTATGTTCTGCCCTCACCTTGCCTACCTCTTATACTGGGTTACCCATGGCTTCGTTGCCACAATCCACATATTGACTGGTCGGCAGTGGTCATCCGTGGTTGAAGTTCTGCCTGTCATCAAGTCTGCCTGAAGCAGGCGACTGCACTGCTCCACTCTGCACCTCCCTGTGGCCAGCTTGATCTCTCTGGGGTCCCAGCCCAGTATCATGACCTTTTTGAAGTTTTCAGCAAAACCAAGGCCATGTCTCTACCCCCTCATCATCCCTATGATTGTGCCATTGACCTTCTGCAGGGCACCTCCCCTCCCAAAGGCTGCCTCTAGTCCCTTACCGGCCTTGAAAGGGAAGCCATGGGGGCATACATCAATGACTCCTTGGCAGCTGGTATCATTCAATCATCCCCTGCTGGTGTTGGTTTCTATTTTGTTGAAAAGAAGGATGAAACCCTTAGACCTTACATTGATTACAGAGGCCTCAATGA
>JAUZTA010000001.1:1715538-1726045 GCA_034780835.1 Ctenochaetus striatus
AAGGAAATTTTTTAATTCTTTCTCTTAATTTCCTTAAAAAATTTAAGCCTTAATTGGTGAAAGAACCAATTTATCTAAAAGAGCTTTGTTAAATTCTTTTTTTTTAAAGAGCTCCGACTATTAGTTCTAACTTTTACTATGACAAGAACAAAGAAACCATTTTGCCTAAATAATATTTAAAAAGACATTCTGCAATATTCTGTTCTTATGTGAGACTCAAAGTACTCTCTATTTACGTTGTTCAGCCATTTCATATAGTGACAAAAACTTCATCGGTCCTGGTACACACCCAAGCATCCGTCTTAAGACATAGACTGAATCACCCTGAGCTCTGACATCTAACCCCACTATGGATTAGGAAAGAGAAAAACTCTCGCCCTGCATTAATATACTGTGTTCCTCAAACATAAGTCTGTTCACACCATAAAGCTGGAGGGCCATGATATGGATAAATTAATACCACCAACCCAAACCCCAGCACATTTATATTGTGCAGTTGGCAAATGAAGTGTCTCTGATTCTTTTTTTTCTCTTAAATCCTCTTTTCTCTTTCCTCCATCTTCACGTCTCTGTCTTCCACTATTTCCTCTCTGTCCATATTTGAATTATAAGTGAAGGGTAATAATAATAGGGGCACCACAAACAGCCATGTTTGGCTTTTCCTTAAAGGACAGGATAATGAGACGGGGTATCTATTTGCATAGCGTAATGTGTGTGTCCAGATGCTGTTGAAAGACACGTGGACCTCTCTCTTTCAGCCTTGGTGAAAATCATATGGAGCTGTGTTTTCAGTGTTATTTTTTTTAAGCCCTTCCTCTATTCACTTCTGCTGAACAGCCTGAGGATCCCCTTCCAACAGCTGTAGGAATTTTGGAGCACATTCAGGTGCTGATATCTTTTGTTGGGGAAGCATCGGGGTTAGTGCACACTCATTGGTGCATCAACCTGCCAATCTTAATCACAGATAACCAATATGCAGCAAAGGTAAATATGTCCATTAAAGGCCCCCAGGGGCGGGATTATAAGCGGCCAGCAGCCTATGAAATGCAGATTCCCCCGTTCAGAATGCTACACACACCACTCTCCTGTGTGATATCAGCCATGAGCGCTCATTCTAATTATTTGGGCAAATGTACTAATTAGCTATCAGGTGCCCCCCCTCCACCCCCCATCCACACTTATCATCCTCCCCCGACATCTTTTGTATTCAAAATAGGTTCACAGCATGGTTGGAATTTTTCAGGCCATCAGCAAATATTTACCAGTTCCATCTCATTATGTTCCAGGCTAAAATGCTGGCTATGAATATCTTAAGGCCCCTGGTACATGCCATCTAAACTTTGCCTTGACCTTTTACTGCTGGCCGCCTGCACTGGCAATTGAGCTGCACTTTCATTATGTAGACACACATGCGCATGCCCACACATACGCGCTCACCCAGTATCTGTGTCATCATGTCTCAGTGCTGTTTCACTGTAGACTTAAGACTAAAGCAAACTGATGATTATGCATATGCACATTTCCCTACATAGTTCGCCTCGCCGTCCCAGCCTCCTGCTCTGATCAATCCATTAACTTACATCCTGTTGTATATATCTGGTGTAGCACGATCAACAGAAATGCTGACAGCTCTTATTTCTTTTGCTTTCGCGATTAGCAACTTGGTCCTTGTCAATACAATAGTAATGAATGGGCCAGATAAATGCGATTTGGGGGCATAATCATTTTTTTGTGATAGTTTGATATTGCTGGTCTGCATTTTTGCTTTAAAAGCAAAGTGATTAATCAATAATTAATTTTGAAGCAGGGGCACTGATAGAGGCGAAACGATGAAAACATTTGCCATAAATCTACACTTTATTGCTGGTACTATTGAAGGATTCGCGGCAACACCTCGTCAGTCTCGGTAAGTATGTTGTGAGCATTTTCTGTATGGTTTGCAGAATGGCTGAGAGAAAATATTCATGCATCTTATTTACTGCCAAATGTCATTTTATGAAAGGGATATTTGTGCACTTATCAATTTTATTCAAGCTGGAAGCTCATCTCTGCAAAATCTGATGGTGGTAGGTCTGCTGGATCACAGATGTGAGGATACTGAGGCTGTTAAAATGTAACGCTCTTTCATTAAGGCTTTTGGATCCATTTTCTCTCAAAATTATATCTGAAAATTCTATTTAAGGGCCTTGAACATACCTTAAACTCCAATAAATGGTGATACAGGAAAAGTTTGACATCCTGGGAAATATGCTTTCTTAATTTTTTCAAAGAGATAAATAAGAGGATTGATAGCACTCCCATGTCTGTGCATTTAATACAAAGCACTCTGAGAAAGCTAACTCTGGTTAGCCTAGTTTAGTATAAAGACTAAAAACAAGGCTTGTGCTGTCCAAAGATTTAAAAAATAAGATATAATGTGCTTATTACTGAACTTTAGAGGAGTTGAGACAGGTTTACTTTTAACATTCTGAGAATTCTCAGCTAGCTAGGCTAGCTGTTAGCCCCTGTCTCAGTCTCACTACAAAGCCAAGGTAACTAACTTGGCCTTGCATGGACAGATGTGAGTGTGGTATCAATCTTCTCAACCAGCCCTCAACCAAAAAATGAAGGACTGTTTCCTTAACATCAAACAGTGATTCCACAACATCTAATTCCATGTGCAATAAACTTATTAAGTCCCAGTGAATTTACATACACCTAATATCAACCATGCTCTTTGGTAGCTTATCACCCTGGTTTATAGTAGCATCTCTGGCTCAGGATACAGAGTTGCACAATCAAAAAGAGTGTTGGTCTTGAAAATGTCCCTCTACAACATCATTTTAGAAGTATAGAGGTGTGTGTGTTTAAAGGAGACAATGGTGTGAATTTAAAGACAATGCTGAGTGCTTGCCAAGGCTTTGAAGCTGAGCCAAGCCCCATCGTTCCCAGAGGTATTTACCCCCGTCTCTTCCTACCACATTGTTAAACACTACCTCTGTACGTTTTTATAACACCATTGTTAAGCTCAATAGATTTTTATTTGGCTGCTTTACCCCTCCCCTCCCTCACTCACTCTCCCATACTCTTTCTCTCTGACTTGCTGTGTTTGTGCGTTTGCATTGCCCCATCCTTTCACCTGGAAGTGTCTAGGTGTGTATTTATAGTTCCTTAGACAGCAGCCATGAGACCCAAGACCAAACATCCTCTTCCTCTCTGGAAATTGCAGAGACTGGAACAGCAAAAATGTTGACTCTAAGATGTCTTGTGTCTCGTCATAAAGCAGTTTTGGTTTATGTGTGTTGGTGAGAGACACTCACTTTTATTTGTTTTTATTCCAAACACAAGCTCCTCAGTGGGACAACACATTTGTGTTACCTTTTATTGTTACTTAACCTACATTAAGAGCTTTATTAAAAAAAATCTGTCTCAATTTCTGGTGTTACTCTCTCATAAGGAAATTCACCAAGGACATTTATTTTGGAAAACTACCCAGAATTTTGCTGCTATCCAATTTAATAACTTTAGTTTTTTTCCCCAGTTTTTTTTTTTTTTTTACTATTGATAACATTACATGTTTAGTTATTACACTGATAAAACTTCACATGTTAAGTAATTTATACTGTAATGTAATTGTCAATTTTGAAAGTATTAAGTGACATACAAAGAGATTTTTTTAACAAAAAACATCCATCTGGTTTGTCTGTGTCTTCGTTAGCATTCAGACACATCAATCGATGCTATGGCTCACCAAGACGTTACGCTAATGAAACTGTGAGAGAGCTTTGTTTGTGACTTGTAATTTGAACTCAGTTTATATACAGTTGAAGGTACAATGAGAGCCCTACAGGCAGGTTTTTAAAAGGCACAAGGTAATTTAAAACAAGTCGCTTTTTTCTGAAACACTAACAGCATGCACTGGTAAATCATTTATGATGAGAAAAATGAGCTGTTTGTCCTGAGCAGCTTTTCTTTATTATTTTGTATTTTTATAGATGCCCAGATTGAATTATTCAGGTAATTACATTTAATACATCATAGTCTTATATTTTGAATACATGTGCCTTTTTTCAGGGTAATACTAGACTTTTTAATACTGTCATGGTGCCATTCGTCAGATGCTTGATGGCTTCTCCTCATGCCAGGCAGGGCAGGTAGGAGAAGATGGGTGAGAATGGAAGAATGGATTGATGGGGAGGAAGGAGGAATGTGAGTGCAGAGGGGAAGGGGAAGAGAAGAAAAACAGAAAGGGGTAAGGAGAAAGGCGGTTGTACTTCAGCCATCTGTTGTGTGTTCCCCAGCAGCAGCAGCAGCAGAGCAGAAGAAGGTGAGGTCTGTCCACATCTATCCTCTGGCCCCACATCACAGGCTCGCCGTTGGCCCAGTGTCGGCCCCGCTGTCTCTCTGTGTGTGTGAGCGTGTGTTTGTCTGTGAGTGTGTGTGTGTGCATTATATGGCCAGCGTCGACCCCAGACACGAGCTGCTCTGGCTGATTTAATGAGAAGGGCTGGGTTGCCATGGCTAGGGCAGGCACTGTCTCTTTCTTTCTTTCTCTCTCTCTCTCTCTTTCTCACTCACACACTCTTACACACACACACACACACAAACACATGCACCACTCAACATGCCCAGCCGATTCCCCACCACCACGTCACTCCCCTCCAAAATCACACACGCTTGTCGAAACTCACACGGCTCTTGTGGAAACTCATTGGGAAAATATGAAAATGGAAAAGATAAGACCAATCCTGGATGCTTCAACCTTTCTGCATTTTCGTGTCTTTGAGGAATTTGGGAGCCTTTTGAAAAAATGGGGCAAAAAAAATGCTAATGTGTGCGACTATGAGAGACTTGCCTGGTCTCTCGCCTGGCCAGCAAGTGTGGCAGTGTTTTAATGATGCATCTGCTTGTGTCAAATGATTCTGGGCACATTGTGAAACCCAGGGCTGCTGGCGCCTTTGATGTCACCAAGCTTGCACGCACACACACTTTCTTGACAATACTCACACAGGCACTTCTGCATGTGCCCACACACCCTTTCACGTTCTTCCACCAACACACACACACACAAAACAGAGAGAGAGAGATACACACACACACATACGCATACACATGCATACTCCCATACAGCTATGTACTGGGCAGCGGTTCACTCGGGCCCCCTCTGGTGCTGTGGTGGCTGGTTTTAATGTCCCTGCCTAATGATCTGGCACGCGTCGAAAGGTAAATGATAATTTGCTTTAAGTGGAGCCTTTAGGCGGAAAAGCCTTGTAGGGCTTAGCTGTCTCCCTGACATGACAGTGTTTACCACAAGCAGCCCTCGACAGATTTCATTTCAAATATGATTTCTTTATGAAAATCCATCAGACCAACACCCTGAGTCTGCTGACTGTTGCACGAACAGACATACATCTGTATTTGTGCGTGTTTGTAATTCTGAGAGATCCTCCATGAAGGCGTGCAGGGGGACGATTGAAGACAATTCAGTTGGAGACGGACGCTGGTGGACGGACACACAGCGGCAAGAATTACCAATAGAAAAACAGAGGAGAAAATCGCTTTTTTTTCTGTGGGAATGATTTCGAGGCTGTGAAAGCAAATTCTGAGGAGACAGTGCGAACATGCAGCCTTGGTGTCGTGTCTCTTTGTAGGAGAAATCTGGGTAGTTTCAAATGAGTTTCTCATCACTGAAAAGGGGACTCATTATCACTTTTGTATACTCTCTCCGTTCCATTCTTCATTAGGCTTTGTAAGCACAAAAAGTGCTAAAGCAGTTTTTTTGTTGCCCAATTCTCTTCACTTGTAAATCAGTCAGGAGTTACTTACGTGATAAGCGAGTGGAGGAACTGCTGAAAGTAAATGTCTTAACACCACAACATGTTGGTATTTTGACAGCTTTCTGTATTTTGCATCTGAGCAAAAATAGACTTGATCACATTTGTGTTGTGCCAGACGCACAAACTGTAAACACTGAGCGTAACAACAGCAATTTTCAGTATCTGTTGAAATACTTCCTGATCATCGACTACTTACTGAATCCCCCAAAAATCTTTCCAAATGAGACGCCATCAAACTGCAACAACAACGTTGCTCTGTCACAGAACTCTGCACTACTTGTGAACCAATTCACAATGTGAATGAACTGATCTCAGACAAGAAGTTATGAGGGTAGAGCGCAGTGTAGCAAGAGCAGAGAACAGGGAAGCAGAGGAGGTGAGAGTAAACATCAAAGAAAAGTGTGGAAAATAGACAACACCTAAGTAAAACAGACAGCAGTTTAGATCAGCAGAAACGAGACAAGGAGGTGAGTACTTGACAGCTGATCATAACACGTGGCTATAGGGTGGATGTCTTGTCCCCTCTTCTCTCCTGCCTCCAACTTACTTTCATCCTTTCCCTTTTATCCCCTCTTCAACAAGTCTTTTTTCATCTAACCCCTCTGAAAACCCCCCTCTTTTTCCTTTCCACACCTCTATCTCTCCCGTCTCAAATCATGTGTACTCAGAATCATCTTTCACACATCCACACCTTCAACCTCTCAACACCTTTACCACGCCATCGCTCCTGAAAATGAGTCTTTGTAACATGGCATATAACCTATTCGGCAACTTTGTTCACTTTCATCACAAAGTAGCAACAAGGAACAACAGTCCGACTGCACTACCCACAACTGCAGCTGCATTTCAGTGCATTACAATCACGTTTACCAGCCAGGCTGCTTAGTGATGCTTTAAACCAAAGTCACTTTGTTTCTTTGGGTCACGTCCTGGATGGAACAACGACAGAAATTCTCCTGAAAATCTATGAGCAGTTAGTTATTTCATGCTGAATATAATTCGAATTCAGATAATTAGAGATGGGTAGTATTTCAATTAAATGTATTTAAAGCCTGTATTTATATACTTTTCAATGTTTTGTATTTGTTGTTTTGCTAGGTAGAAAAAAATTTTTGCTTTGAAATACTTAAAGTATGTGATTTTATTCTGAAATAAGACACATTTTTTTATCCTGGGTTTAAAATCTTGAAAGAAACTAAGCAACAGCTATCCTCATCGTGCTCTGTGGCTAACGTGAGTGAGTGTGTATCAAATGGTTTGTCCTGTCGTGTCCAGCCATGTGCTCATGCCATCATCAGCTCTAGTTGAGCCTCTCCTCTTCTTTGCAGGCGTCTTCAAATTTCTGTTTTCACTGAGGGGAATTAACACTGCATTTTCAGATTACAAATTATTTGCATTTTACTTGTACACAATATCAGTATTTTGATTTATTTCACTTTAATTTATTTGATGAACAAGTATTTACAATTTGTAACAAGATTATTTTTCAAAGATTACAGTTTTTACATAGGGGCTGTTACTATTATCATTGCTATTGGGAATATAAGGTTATTTGTGTAAAGAGCAGTGCAGCAACTTTTGGTAAAGACATTTGATATTTTTCTGCTGTAATTTATCTTTTTTAAAGCCCTTGAAAATTTTGTGATCGTCTGTTTTTCTTTTTGTTAGATCGAACAATGAGAATGAATAAATAAGCAACAACTTTAATTGTTGCCATTTATTTATGAGTTTAACACTCTGAAACTCTTTTCAGGACTGTGTTCATGTTGTTTGATTGCATTTGATTGACAGCAGCCAACTGTCATTAAATTTTGATCCAAATGTTGCAAATCCTGGTTGGAATATGTGACTTAAAATTCCACCCACTTCAAATTTGTGAGAAAATTACAGACAAACACAAATACAAAGAATCTTACATGTGAAATAACCAAAATTGTTTGAATTTTTCTAAAAGTTTGTGTTTGTGTAGAAGGCGTGATTAAAAAACTTCCAGTTCTGTTCCTGTTATGCCTGAACGGAGCACTGCATCGTAAATGTGTCACATTTGCTCTGTCTGTTAAAGAAAAAAGTGTCGGATGATCCTTATTAACATTCATATTCTGTGATAAGGTTAAAAACCTCTAATGTAATTGAGTTACAATTCTTGTCAATATTTTACTGGAACCATAAAACAGTGTTTAAAACAGTAAACTGTTAACACTGGTTATTGTATTGTTTGTTGTTTAATAATTAGTGGATGAGTGGAGTGTTCATCTGTGTTCTGCAAGCCTGAGCCTGTCAGCCTGAGATCAGTTGTTAGGGTTCAGGTTTTGGTGGATCCTGTCCAGGGTGTACCCCGACACCCACCCACTGACATCTGGGTTCCAAGACCCTGCAACAGATAAACTGCTGACAATAATAGACGGATGGACGAATGGATGGACGAATGGATGGATGGATGGATGGATGGGTGATGGATGGGTTGGACACGGGACTCTTACTTTTAAGACTAGAGTTCCTTCCCATGTGAATCCACAAGTCAATATTGAGTTCTGACATTATGTCAAAGACATTTATTATAAAGACATTATATATTTATGTTTTTTTCAGAGATATAAACAGAAAGTACCATGATAAACATCTAATCCTGGTCTGTTCTGTCTCAAACTTAATTGTCTTGTTGAGCAATCAAAAAACAAACTGCATTCAAATCAGACTGATATAGAAAAGAAATAAAACTCATTAAATTTTGTTGTTTTTTTTCACTGTTAATTTATTTCAAAACTCTGGTTTTGTTAAATGAAAAAGTTCATAAGTGTGATGAAAGTAGTTTTACAGTTTTTTATAATTATATTTTTCTATTTTCTTATTTTAGCATTTCATCTACTGCTGAGTTTTTTTATTTTCAAGGTTTTTGTATCATTAAAACTAGCTAGCCTTGTCAATCCTTGTCAGTCTGCATGCATGTTTACATATGTTAAAGTGTTGGTTAAAGCTCACTTGTCTCTACACACACCGTAGACACGCTTCATGCACATGTGAGCACTCACATACACTCCCGTCTCTCCACCTCCCTCTGAAAATTAAGATAGATGAGACAGGATCACGTCCCATAATTCCTCCCTCTGCCAGTGGCACTGACAACACAGCCGGCATCTCATTACCATAGTAAAAGCAGCAGGATTATGGTCACAACTGTGCATTAAATGTGATAAATCCATTTTTTTGCTCACAGCACAGTTCATCCAGATTTTAGTACCGACATATATCTTGAAGATATCGTATAGATTTCATATTCAAATGCAGAGTTTGAGTGGGAACTTATCGCTGCCTTGCCCTCCTAAACGTGTAATTCAGCCTCTTATCAAAGGACACAGGTGCAGGAAAGCATTTTGTGACATTAGGAACAGGTCCATAACTCAGTTTTGGTGCCAGTGAGTAAGAACGCTGCACACAAACCATCAGGAACATCATTTAATCTTGTTTTAAAGCACAGTATGAAGATGCACAGTATAATATTGTAGCAGAGGTATATGGAGGATGACTGGTACAGCTGAGACATGATTATCTTTGATTTTGTAGCAGCTGTGCAATATTGCAGGCAACACAGGGTAAGTTTTTGAGTTAAAAAAGTCTTGTCAGAATTTGCAGCAATGCCAGGACCATACCAGTTTAGCTGCCCATTTATTTATTTCTAAGGAACTGCAGCCAACCCCATGGCAGAGTCACATAAGACCAAACAGCATGCACACATTCCTCATTTATTCTCCATTTCTTTGTGGAAAGTGTTGTGTGCTTTTTTTTTATTGTGTGTTTCCGACTTCTGGCCTTTGAAAATCGACTCCTGCTGTTTTTCATTCTCGCTGCGGAAATGGAGACTATTTCTATCGTGACGGCGAGTATCTTGCCAGTATCACAGAAAATAATTCTCAAGCCCGAGAAACCATGTCCCGGTACTGTTCTCTCTTCTCTTCTGGATGTCAGTCATAAATGGTTTGTGCCTCTTGTGGGAAAGTGATCTCACAGTAATCAACTTCATTCAGAGATTCCCAGGAGTTTTCGATCTCAGTTCAAATCCTGCATCCTTTGCTAGGATTCCTGGGAGTCAGAACTTTGGGCAAGAAATACTTGAGCTACAAACTGCTCCTGATGTCAACACATTAATGTGCCACTGCCCTCTGTAGGCAAAGTGGGATTACTGCAGGCATTTACTGGTGTCACCTTGTTACTGAGGATCATTTCATTCATCAGTCTTTGTTTGTCGGCTTGATGCCTTCAAGTTCTCACATCATTTCATCTTAAAGGAGACTGGCAGTCACTTTCACCGCCTGCAGGAAACCAGGGTTCTGCTTTCAATCATTTAGTCATTTTGCAGTAAATATTCAACAAACCAAGACCCAAATAGATTCATTGTATTAATCATATAAAACTGAATAGCCAACAAATTGTAATAAACAGGGACTAATCAACAAATCAATTTACTAACTTATCTGTTAATTTACTTAAATGTCTGTAGAAATATATAAAGCGCATTGGAAAGATCAGGCAACATGTATAATAAGAGTATCTGATTTTGGTACTAAGAGTGTGAAAAGTCCCACAGCAGCCTATTAGCGCTGTCTAAATTAAGATTCATCATGAGACTCTGTGTGTGTGTGTGTGTGTGTGTGTGTGTGTGTGTGTGTGTGTGTGTGTGTGTGTGTGTGTGTCTC
>JAUZTA010000001.1:1749298-1762023 GCA_034780835.1 Ctenochaetus striatus
CAATTGTTATTTGCTATCTGTTCTTCATGTCCAATATACAGTTTATCACAGTGCTCAGGACTGTTATTTTTGGAGCAAGTAGTTGAATAAAGTTGTTAAGCAAGAAGCCATTGACTTGAGTGGTATACATTTTGGAATTATATGTTGTAATGAGGCCACTGTCACCACCGTCAGTTCTAAAGTCACCACCGTCAGATGGAGTTTTATTTGTTTTAAATTAATATGCTTACAATATGTTTCTTCAGTGCTGTTGAGTTATTAAAGTAATAGTCTCTTTTAATACTAAAATATGTTTGTTAAATAAAAAAACATTACTTTTTCTATTTAGGCTTAAAGTAAACGTTGTATGATGTTAGATCTTTTAAAGGAGTACACGTGAAACAGTATAAAAAATGAACAAAAGTGAATATTCAACATTTAACAGCATATATGTGTACTAAGAATGCCAGATAATGATTTAAAAACTCTAAATACATATTAGACCAAATAAATAAAAAATAATTTGCTTTTTATTGTGTCTGACGGTGTTGACAAAAACAAAGTAATAACTGGAAAAACGCCTATTTTTAAAAAAAAATACAAAATGGGGAGGTTGCACCGGTATACTGCTGAACAGCCAAGACCTTGGTCTATGATGATATACCTTCAGATTTTGTAATTTAACTAATTTTTTATTTTCAAAAATAAAACCTGTTTTATCCAAATTCCCAAGAATCAGTGATTGACAAACCCACAACATTCTTCATGATTACTTTGAGGTATACAGAGAAAGTACAAAAATACTATGAACTTACCAAGCACTGCACAACACTGATGCTGCAGACTGAAAATATTTATTTCCTACCATACTCAGTTACAGTAACATAACAATGAAAATCAGAACAAAATAATTTCTTACTACTGTAAAGTGTAGACAAATAAAAATCTGTAGACAAATAAAAATTACTGCATGAAGCACATACACTTATAGCAACTCTGAAGAAAAAACTAAAGCAACAACAACAACAATATGGTAACTAATCATTATCTCTCCGTCTGGCTGGATCAGGCCATAGGATTTCATCCACATCACAGGCTATGTCATTGGCAAGGCACCGTTGGAAGAATCGCCTTGTGTGACGAATCCACCCCTGCACAGAAGCTGCTTCAATAAGATCACAGGCCTGCTCCATGGCCTGAATGAGGGGCAAACGGTCGTAGGGCCGAAGGTCATATACCTTCCACTGCCATGCAGAAAAAAACTCCTCTATTGGGTTAAGGAAGGGGGAGTATGGTGGAAGGTATAAAACTGCAAATTCAGGGTGCTCATGGAACCAATTCTGGACCAGAGCAGATCGATGGAAAGATACATTGTCCCAAACGACAATGTACTGCATGTGGTCCTCTTGGTTTAATGCTGTGACGATGTTGTGTAATCTGTCGAGAAATGCAAGTATTAGATTGCCATTATAAGGTCCCAGATTTGCATGGCGGTAGAGGACCCCATTTTGGGTAATGGCAGCGTAAAGGGTGATGTTACCCCCTCGCTGCCCTGGCACATTGGTAATTGCCCTGTGTCCAATTACATTTCTCCCTCTTCTTCTAGTTTTTGCAAGGTTAAATCCAGCCTCATCAACATATATAAATTCATGCTGGATTTCTTCAGCATCCATTTGCAAGACTCTCTGAAACACAATAAAAGACAAGAGGATGCTGTTCAATATCTATTGCACACTATTTTTTCATGCAAAAAGGTTGTGTGCAGTGCACAATACCACACCATAGTAAGGTGAACAATACATTCCTCCACATACTCATTACGCAGATGTTTCACTTTCTCTGAATTTCTGTCGAATGGTACTCGATACAGTTGCTTCACGTGTACTTGATTTTTTTTGAGGATTCGACCTAATGTTGACAGAGAGACTTGATGGATGTTATTGAAAATATTGTGATCACTGCTGACATTGGCTTGTATTTCTCTCAGCCTGATACAGTTGTTGGCCAAAACCATGTTTACAATGACTGTCTCCTGTGCCCGAGTGAACACGGGACCCCAATTTGTTCATTAGTGTGGTAATTGGCAAGCCAGGGCTTTGTAATGAGAAGGAAGTAACCTTACAATCCTTACCTGTGTCTAAGGTGTGAAAATGCATGTAGAGTTTTGCAAATCACTGTGTGTAATGTTTTGCAAAAAGTGTGAAGCTGAGTCTGTGCTTGTTGTTGTGCAACTCTGGACAGGTGTTGTGCTCCTTGAGTGTAAAGATCTGTAAATTGTGTGAAAATTTTCATTTTAGTGTGTAAACAACTGTAAAAAACTGTAAAAACAATGCATAACACACAGGCAGTACTTGAAAAAGCATGTAAGATAGTAAAATATTATGAAATATAATGTTAAAAGTAATATAGTATTAATAATATTAAGAACTCTATGGAGCTTTTAAAAACTGCCCAGGTCAAGTGTTTGGGGTAAAGTGCTAGTGAAGTGAGAGTCTGTGAGTTAAGGTTTGGGCTCAGGTGCCTTTCAGCAATGTAACAGCTCTGGGGAAAAAAGCTATTTTTCTTGCAGGTTAGGTCTGAGTGTAGAGTCCTGTGTCACCTACCAGAGGGTAACAGTTCAAAAAGGAGGTGTGCAGGATGGGTGAAGCCTCTGATCTTTTAGGCCCAACTGAGACACCTAGACAGGTGGATGTCCTCAGTGGCTGGCAGCTGTGTCTGGGTGATATTTTGGCCATCTTGGTGACTCGCTGTAGGGCTGTCTGGTCCAGGCTGGAGCAGCTGCCTTTACCAAGCTGTGATGCAGTAGGTCCGCATACTTTGCACTGTACAACTGTAGAAGGTTCTGAGAAGGTTCTATGGCAGCCCATCTTTCTTCAACCTTCTCAGAAAGTAGAGGCATTGATGTGCCATCCCAATGACAGTGTATGTGTGTTGCCTAGGAAAGGTCCTCTGTAAGGTGCACCACCAGAAATTTAAAGCCAGGGACTCAAGACAGCCTTGCCACTTTTGAATGCTGGGCTAAGAACAGATTTCTTTTGTCCTGAGGTCTATTACAATCCCCTTTGCTTTCCTGGTGTTCAAGGTCAGATTGTCCCTGCAGCACCAGGCTATCAAATAGTGTATCTTGTTCACATTGCTGTCTCTTTGTTGCTGGTAATAAACACAATGACTGTCATGCTGTCAGCGAACTTTGAGTAGGTGTTCGTTGCATGGACAAGGCAACAGTTGTGAGTGAAGAGTAGATGCAGCAAAGGGCTTAACAGACACCCCTGAGGCAGCCCAGTATTCAGGGTGAGAGTGAAGGATGTGTATTCTCTCAAAGTAGACTAACATTCAGGGAGGTGTTTGTTTGGTCGGGAAATTCAGGGTCCAGTTGCAGATGGCAGACTTAGACCAAGGGTGTGGAGTTGGGCACCAGTACAGTGGGGATGATGATATTAAAAGTAGGGCTGTCAGTCGATTAAAATTTTTAATCAAGATTAATCCCATTAGATCCTGAGTTAACGTGTTATTAACGCAAATTTTTACCCTGCCCTTTTACATTTACAGTAAATACAAATTACTTTTGTCTTGTCCAGAGAACCATTGGGCAAAACTTTAGAGCTAAACTTTCCATTAAAAAGTCCCTTTTCTGTATCCATTTCTGCTTTGTAACCATTTGCAATGTTATTTTAGCGCCACTTCCCGAAACTATGGGAGCTGGCAAGGCACAGACTGTGCGTGTGTTAATCGCGCATTAAAAAAATTAGTGCCCTTATGTGACGACCCCTCCATACCACTAGGTGTGGGCTTGCTTCCTTCTTCTCTTTTTCAGGCTCCAGTTGAGGCGGGTCGGCATTGAGGTGATTAACTGCACCTGGCCCGTGTGGTTAAATACCCTCCCCTTCCCATGATTACCCTCTCTCACTCCATCGGTTCGCGTACGCCATGCGTGCGGGCCTCGCGGCGCGGCTATTTTGTTTACTTTGCACACCTACACACTCACACATCCACACGAACATACACGACTGATTACTGACGCTGATAAACATTTATTTCTAAACTCTATTTCTAAAATAAAATATGGTCTTTTTGCACTCGACCTAGTCTGCTCTCCCTTTTATTGTTGCGGTCCAAGAGCCGGGCTGTAACAAAACGTAAAACTGTGGATTTTGGACTTTTATTAAGCAAATTTTAAACAAATTTCATAGATTACTTTAGGTTGTATGTGTAAAATAAAACTGACAAAAAAGCAACAGACTTAAGAGAATAACTCATGAACTTGAACTTGTGAGAATCACTGCTGTGTTTAAAGTGTGTGGTCATGTTAGAGGCTTACTGCGGCCAAGCAATGGGGAGAATTAGGTCAAGCCATCTGCCTTAATGATTTTTCAATCTGCATCTGTGCATGCAGTTACAGTAAGAGTGCTTGAAGCAGTCAACAGGATGAACACTTGTATTTCAGCAATCATTTTTTAACATTTCTACATACCAATAAAAAACAAACAAACAAAACAAAAGAAAAATTCACATATTGTTGAACATGAGTCTTATTAAGTGTGTGATGTCACCAAAGAAGACCCAAGATGATTTAGGTGTTCCAATAATGTTTTTTTTTTCTGAGAAGCACAATTGATTCTAGCTGTCAATGTTCATAAAAATTTGAGTTAGTTGAATTATTCACAGTACAATACTGTGAGGTTACAGAGAAAATCACCTCAAAAGTCATTGTAATGTAATGACAGTATACTCTTATTTAAAGTCATAAAAACTTTATGACTCCTCATATCTTTAGTAGACAAAAACAATGTCAGGAATCCAGGGCTGTATTCACAAAACATCTTAAGGCTAAAATTGGCTCTCAACTTGCTGATTTAGCAGTAACTCTAAAAAGAGCATGGCAGCCCTAACTTTGGGAGTCCTAAATTTTTGGACCAAGAGTTTTTCACAAAGCATTTTATCACTAAAATCAACTCCTGCAGATCTTATCTGTTAAAAGAAAGGAGTAGTCAAAAGAAATGCTAAGTTACCAAGAGCAAAACGCACACTCATGCTGAAAACCCCCCTCCCAATGCCTTTCTGTGCTTTCTGATACTGTGCTTTCTGGGAAGTATCACTATATTTTTAAGTTTATTATGGCAGTGCTGGTCAAAGATGCTGTTGCTTAAAAAACATCTGAAACAATCCAATAACACAGGAAATCAAGTTTTTTCAGCATATGCATTGTGGGTCATTGCTTCTCTCCAGCCTTAATATGCTGTTTCTGAGTGCCCAGAGACAGTGTACACCGCTAAGGCAAATTGGGGATAGAGCCTTGTTTGCAGAGTCTCCCAAGAAATGCTATGAAAATTTCATATTACATATTTATGTAATCTGGGATTACGTACAGTGCAAGTTTCATTTATGTATAAATACATCATGTTCATTTTGGGATAAAACAGTAACACTGAAAGTGAAAAAGAAAAAAAAAATCTTATGAAAAATGACTGAGGAAAAATATAATGATTGCCATTTAAAGACACATAAAATCACTAAAAATAAAATAAAATAAAATGTCTGTTTTCCATTTTTCACTGGCACATTTTTTAGTGCTAATTCTTTTCAGTTTTAGTGTTGACACAATCTTCTTTAATGCAGGAGTTTCAAAGCCAGTGTTTCCTAATCAGTTCCATGTTTGTTTGCAGTACCAGATTTTAAAGTCACTGTTTCAACCCATACATATACATGTGCACCTCTTTGTTCTGGTATTTGTTCTCCTATGTCTGTTAGCAATTTTTTTTCTGCCCTGGGCTTTTCCTTGTGATCCTGTGTTTTTAATGTCATACTAGTATGAACTATGGATCATTTCCAAAGGTAAGGGAGGCTTGCAGAAATATGGACCTACAGAAAATGTGCATCCAGGGCTCAAAATTTCAGTGATCAAACCTTGAGACTCTTGATGATATAACAGTGGGATGGCCCTCAGCCGTCATGGACTTACCAGCAACAAACTGTGGCTAATCTTTGGCTTAAACTATCTGTGTTGTTGTGTGTGAACACTGGATTGGGCCATAAAAGCAGAGCAGAAAGAAGTCAGTGTGTCACATTTGTGATTATTCACCCCCCCAACATCAATATCAACAATATTTGTCTTTTTTTAGTTATTTTTGGGTCCCGCCACCACTCTTGAAAAGACCCATGCTATTCTTTCTCTGATTGGCTCAACTTCAATTTCTCATACTATTCACAATGTTTACTGTTTTTGAATTCTGAAGGACTGAATTAACTATTCCTTTCAGTTGGCTAGCAAAAAGACACAGTAAGCAAAAGTGCAGATACAGCTCAGAACTGCTGTTTACCTGGTAAACAGACTGACCTCTTCAGCTGTCAAAGATGTGTCTCTGGGCTATGATGAGAGGACAAACTAGGAAGGCAGCCCCAGCAGACACAAAAGGCTTGAAAAAGTAATGGCTGCAACCAGGACTACCACAACTTTGTTGTGGTAACAGCCCATTATTTCTTAGTTTTTCCATTTTTTCTCAAGTTTCTGTATCTTAATGAAGTAAAATAATCAAGCTAGAAAATTGCTTTTTTTTCTCGCTATCTCTGTGCATATTCTGGCTTTGTATTGAATTTAAATACACTATTGACACTTTTCTTTTAGTCTGAACACACTTTTACAGTTAGATCTGTGAAGTGTATCAACATCAAGAAGTTTCCAGTGGAGACATCAAAAGGAAGCAAAAAAGTATGCTATAAATTATATAAAAAACAAAAAAAACCCTTGTGAGTATATGTTTTGAGTCAGCAAGAACATACCATAATGGCTACACAAACCACTGGTCATTTTATGGTTAATTGGTTCACAGTTAGCTATAATTACATGACTATGCTGATTGGCTATTTAAATGTATTTTCTTGCCAGTAGCTTTGGTTTTTTTTTGGATAAGCTAACATTATGATGATAGACACCTTAAAATGTGCATCAACTGTGGATGGATTTTTTTCATACAATTAAGATATTTAGTAGTGAAGAATCTGGTTTCTGATACCTGAGACTGATATGGCACACAAAGAAGACTAAAACATACTGTAACTGAGCATTTCTCTGGGTGTAATGTTTATTTGTTCGGGAGAAGCTGTGCCTTTAAGAGAGCAGTGTGCCAGCTACTTCGGGCCTAATGTCATTACTCTGTACAAACTTGGTGTGACAGAGGCAGGAGGCGCCCACAGATTGATGACATTTTATTGTTATTGCAGCGCCACTATTAAACTGTTCACCACTCCTGCCTCTGCTGCTGAGGGCTTCTACCTAGTGAGCGAGAGAGAGAGAGAGAAAAAACACAAAAACAGCAAATTGAACACATCGCCAGTGTGATACAGAGAAAATGATTAATTTAAGTATAAAATTGCTATTTTGATGTTATATTTTCTGTTATGCATTTTCATACCATCATATTACAACGCTTCACAAAGATCTTGTGTATATTACCTTGCACTGAGAGGAAGATTTAATTTGTGTACAGGCTGGCTTTACAAATGTGTTCATGTTTTTTAACTTGGTGGTCAGAATTGCAGCTGAAGATAGGGTTTAAATCGTACACTGTGCTAATAAAATGCATTAACATAATTATGTGTAAAGCATAGGCTATTGTATGATTGATATATGAGGATGAGTTGGCTTAATACTGTGAGTTGGTTTGATGTATGAGTTACAAGAATAATGAAAGCAGTAAAAGAGTTACTTTGACTTACTGTTGGCAATAGTTTCATTTCAATTTAGCCTTTACATGAAATTGCATTTGTGATTTCCAATTGCAGCCACTGCATAAATGATACTACAAACTTTATAGTCATTTATTTAGGTATCTGCTGTTCTATGATCCATTTGTCTGTCCATCTGTATGGTCATCCAACCATTCTTCCATCCATCCTTAACACCACTTAGAGAATACAACAGGGGTATCTAACACTTTTCCAACCTGATTACACATTGACCCCCTTCATGTAATTACACACAGGGCTTAATATCCATTCTGTGGATCAGCAGAGAAGGATGGTTTCAGACAGAAGAAGAGCACAAAGAAATGGGAAAGGAAGAAGTCAACAAAAGAGAAAGATGTGACAACACTCTATACTGAGCTTGTAATATTTCTAATTCAGCTTTTCTCTTTTTCCGTAAAGGTTACTGTTACTCATTAATCCTTTGCAATCTTGCAAGCGATCTGTATAATTACACAAGATGATTTTGTAGTCAAAACACATATGTGCATCACCGTGTGAGGATTTTCTTTGATACATCAGAAGGTGGAAATAAGGTTAAAACAGGTGTGTTTGTTGGTGTCTGACTCCATCTGTTTTGCAAGTTGTTCTAGAAAAAGAATGCAAAAGATTCAATCTTGACTACTAATGCTCATTGTCAGTTATTTCTTCTCCTCATGACAACCAGAAGAAAAAGAAAATATAAGGTTAAGTGACCCGCTGACACTGTGAGAATTTGAGTGAGAGTGAGCATCACCAGAACTCTCCAGTCAGTGAGATACCATATGTCAGTCAATTGATGTGATTAAATACATGATCCTCTTGCTTCATTTCTGTTTAAACAAGGCAAAAGAAAGATTATTGTTTTTCTTGATCTGGACCAAATGAAGTTCAGCAGTAAAAGCACCCTAAAGGCTCTGTTACAGTGTGTCCACACACCTGTACAACAACTTTAGTAAACCACAATTCAGCTCACTGCTTGAAGGGTCGAAATTGAAAGGCTCATCTTACATCTTTTAACCATTGTCTCATTGTACCCTCACTCGTACTGCCTTCATGTTCACCTCAGATAAAAATGAAGGTTAAAGCTGCCAAAAAAAAATCATAACACTGCATGAAAAATTAACTCTTGAAAAGCCCTAAACTTGACAAATTGATTTTATCTCCGTTATACGTATAACCGTTTTAAGATAGATATTCTTAGAATACACAGGAATTGTAGTATAATAATGAGATAAACCATGTTTAAGATGGTTGCAAATGCTTCGAATATGTTACTCCACAGCTCCCTCTAAAATGCACCTGCCATGTTCCATTGTGGCCCCGCTTGTTGATTGGCTGAGTGGCATTGTTGCCGTGGCATCTGGTTGCTACGGCCACCCGCAGCCTGGCACTGATCCACCACCCTGATCAGGATTGGCACTTAATGACATCATCATTGCCCATCAGTCAGTCCTGCTGGTACAATGAGTGTCCCTCTGTATGCTACTTGTTCAGCCAAGCAGTGGGAGATTTCAGGCACTAATTTAGCTGCAAATAAAAAGGTCAGCAACCTATGACCCCCAATTAATCAACATCTCATTGCTAAGACAACTAATAGCAAACCACTTTACCAAATTAAAAAAAGAAAAAATCAGACTTGAACCCATTCATTTTTGGTCAGTAGAAAACATTTCCTTATTTTCTCCTATTCAAAAAAGAGCCTTAATCCAATTTGTTATGCAATATCTCCCCTTTTTTGTGTGTTCACAAAAATTTCTATTTCAAACAAATCTTAAACATTCTAACAGCTTTTTCCGTGAATATTTTTTTTGCATGCATTTTTAACTACACAGATGGTTAGGTCAACTACGTTTTGTGTAAGTTTAATGTTAATGTTTTTTATTGTTTTAATATGCCAATATTACTTGAAATGCCCTTGAGAGGTCTTTTTTTCTCTCACTGTATGGTGAACAGTGAATAATATAGCAAATAATAAATGTGAGTTCTAAGGCTTATTGCAGTATAATACTGCCAGTAAAATCACAACATATAATAAAATACCTAAATGCTGCCTTTACAAAGTCTTAGTCTTTGTCAGTTTGTTTTCTTTCCCTGGTTCTGTCTTTGTCCCCTGATCCTGTTTCTGCTCCCTTGTTTTCCAGTCCTTGTTTCTGTCCTGTCTGATCTCCACACACTTCCTCGTTTGTTATTTTGTTGAGTTTTTGTATTTTTCTTAGTTTCACATTTCCTTGGTTGCCCCAAGGTTTTTATTTACTCAGCTTTTTCTGTTTTCACAATTTCACAAATATCTTACTGCATATGTGTTGACTAAATAACTTCATCAACATTAATAGATCAAGTCTATCTTGATTCCGCAGTCACAGTCCATTCACAGTCTATCTGTGGGCTCTTCTGTTTCACAATGAGTAGAGGCACTCGCTACGGTGGGCAGGAAAAAAAAGAAACATACTAAAAACACTGTTTAATTTTTTACTATGGAACTTACATCAAAACGAGTTTAGTTCAGAAAATTTCTCTTGTCAGTCAACCGGTTAAAAGCTGTTGGCCAGACACTGTTTTCTGAGCTCACCAGCAGCAATTCAGAGTTGGGGTGGATTGAAAACGGAAAATTTGATGGAAACATTACCCAGTACTCTGTCAAGTCATGATTGTGTCTGCAAATTAACAAAATTCTCTGACAGAAAAATGTTGAGCATGACTTTCCTCGTCAGTCAAATGTTGAACAACACTTTTCTTAGTCAAGGGACTGTTATAAAAAGTGTTAAGGGCCTTCTCATTTATGGTAAGAAATCTAATTACTATAGCAGGTTTTTTAGTCACTTGAATACTCAAAGCACTTTACAATACATATCACCATTTACCAATTTACACGCTTATTTACACAGTAATGACAGGTAACTTCTCTGCAGTGTCAATACACTCTGATAAGTATGCACCCACTCGATCTCCTGAACCACATCTGCTTTAGTCTGGTTTAATTTATGCTGGAGATTTCTGACTTTTCCACACGCTTGTGCATGTACAAAGGAACTTGCAGAGTGAAAAAGTGACACTGTATCAATCATTTCATTGATTAATGAAGAAAAAATGGTAATAATGACAGATATTAATCAATAATATATGAGACCAGAAATAGAATAAATTAGAATTTCCTGGGATCTTCTCCCAGTTGGGCACATGTGGAGAACCTCCAAAGAAAGGTGCACTGGCCACATCCCAAACAGTTGCCTGAACCACCTCAACTGGCTCTTTTCAGTGTGCAGGAAAGTGGGAAACCTCACCATGATGGTGGTGAGGAGGGAGCTACACCACCTATAATACACATATTCCTGCTGATGCAACACTAAACTGCAATACTAAAGGTATTCTTATCTTATCCTTCTTATGTGTCTCTCTCCTGTCACTTGTGAACAAGACTGCAGGACACTTAAACTCTTTTGCTTAGTTTGGAACAGCAACTCACTCACAACCTGGAAGGGGCAACCCATTATTTTCCAGCTGAGAAACATGGCCTCAGACTTGGAGATACTGACTGTCACCTCAGCTGCTTTACACCGGGTTGCACACAGTCCCAATGCATGCTGGGGGTCATGGACCAAAGAAACCAAGAGAGTCCAAAACCCACTGGAAAATTGGGTGAAACATGAAAATGGACACAGTCTCATTTTGGTTGTGAAGGGTCTGCATGGCCCGCAGGAGGCCTCTATACCCCTTGCTCACAGTACACCTGACAGGACTTTGAAGGGACATGGTCATAGGCCTTTGCTTTCCAAAGTCCACAAAAATCACGTAGAACTGATGAGAAAGCTCCAGGTAGTTAAGTCTTTGGGAGTAAAAAGCTGGTGTTCAGTTTCATGACTGGATCTGGGATTTGATGGTCTGTCAGAGCCTCATTTCCAGCACCCTGGCAAAGACTTTCCTAAGAAGGTTGTGTAAGCCCATGCAATACTGAAGAGGCCCATCAGCCAAGAAAGACCAACATTGTGACCGCCATTAGCATTGCAGGGTGAATCTTGGTGGGTACCTGCTGCTTTTTGAATACCTCAAAGATCTCTGCCAGAGATATGGATGGGTTATCCCCTGAGTCTTTAGATTCTTTCTCCTTTACAGAGTTGAAGTGCTCCTCAAAGTGCTCCCTCCACTGCTAGACAATTTCCCCTGCCTAGGTCAGCTACTAGCTGAACACAGCCTGGGCCAAGCCCTGCTTTCTCTTTCTGAGTTGCCATTCAGAACTTTGGTTGGCATTACACTAAAATGCATAAATGGTCACCAATGTCTAGTGCGAGTGTGATATGGTAAATCATTTAGTGATACAAAAGGAGTTCAGTCTTCATGAGTTAATTATTGCACATAATCACAGTCCTCCAGCTATTTAGGGATTAAATAAATAATTTAAAAAAGAGGTATTCCAGTATTTTGACTGGCCAAAGTTAAAGTTTATTTCTGCTAAATTTGTGTATAATATCGCCAAACAACTGGAAAAACAAACCAGGATCACCCTCTCCTTTACATCTGATCTCAGTAATTGGCCAACACTTTGAGCCTTTCAAGACTATAATAAAACAAAAAGCTTGAAACTGGTATGTTCCTCGGTGCATAGCATACAGCTCCCCAAAATGTCATTGTCCTTTAACATGCTGAGAGTTAAAGCAATAGTAAAAGCCTTGATTAAGTCTTTTCCACTTTTGGGCTGCCAAAAGTCATTCATTCTGATTAAGGATCTAGTTTTATGTCCAAGATTAATGCACAGTTGATGTCAGAGCATCAGATCTTCAGTTAGTAGTTAGAGTCAAGGCATACTAGAGAAATTTCATTAGATATTAAAATCCATTCTGTTCACGCTCCAGTATTGTGATAAGACTAAGAGGGAGTGGGACGATAGTCTGCCATTGGGCAAATCACACACAAGTCTCTTGGTTTCAAACAGTGGTGGGCTGTCAGGGCCTGCAAGGCCTTCTCTGTTGGCCTAAAAATATCTGAATCACAGACTGATGTTAATTATATTTGTCCATGAATACTTATTA
>JAUZTA010000001.1:1881900-1902241 GCA_034780835.1 Ctenochaetus striatus
GATGGGGTTTTCCATCCCCTGCCAAACTTTTCTCCCGATCCCTATTTTCCTCACTGTCTTTAGTACTGCTGCAGTAGCCCAAGGTGAGTTAGAGTTACATGGGACGCAGCTTCTTCCTTGCAACTGTTTTGTTGTTTTGACCCTGCACCGTCGGAAGAATTTTTGAATAACAGATCTCGCCGTCCTGGATGTTTTTCAGGAAGGTCTCATGCAAAATGAATAGGGGTGGCACATTTTATTGAAGTTTGATTTAAAGGGGGGTAAAAATGGAGGACAAAGAGAGGAAGAAAAGGCAGGAGAGAAAGAGAAGGATCTTGTCATAAATTATTTTATTCATATCCAGCTCTGCTGATGTATGTTGGATTGGTAAATAATGCATCACCCCAGTGCATAATTAGGACAACAACACTATTCTTTTCCCTCACTCATGCTTTCAGATAACTATGTAGCCGTTGTTTGATTCCTCCTCCTCTTTAATGGACTTAGAGGCCTCGTGATTGATCTGTGAAAATAGCTCACTAAATGGCCTTTAAGTGCTTCTGTTGCTCCTGCACAGTATGTGCGAATATGTGCATGCATGCATTGCTTTGTTTTTTTAATTCATGTTCAGATCTAAATGATATAGGCTATCATGTGAATGCTCATTATCATTTAGACACCAAATAAGCGAAGGTAATGTGTCCTAGAATACAGGAGATGGCCTTGTACTGTTTGTCGCCAGAGATATACATGTGCATTGGCTTTGCAGGTTCATTACAGTCTGAACGCCACTGCCGTTGAGCCTAACGCAATGTGACAAAATGCAAAGCGCTGTTAAAAGAAAAGCGGGAAAAGAAGACAAGAGGAGGAGGTTATTATTTAATATATGTGTCTTGGTTCATGTGCGTGTGTGTGTGTGTGTTCGTCTTCCTCTCCCGTCTTTCTTCAGCAGGAGATAACACCTTTTGGAGGAACTGCCTTGAAGCATTATCCCCTAGACAGGATACATGGCTAATCTTCGGCTTTGAGCCATTACGCTACATTTATCTGTGACCCCCTCTCTCTTTATATCATTACAGTTAAAGTCCATAAAAGTGTGTTTAGACAAAGATGAAGGCATTACCTGCTCAGAAACCCCAAGTGCTATTAGAAGCTTAGGCCCCTGCCGATGTGCAGTGGATATTAAATATCCTTTATCTTAAACTCTCTTCTCTCTCACAGCTCTCTGGGTAAGCTGATATCTCACCCTGCCCTGCCTTATATTGCCAAAGGCGTAATAAATACACAGATATCAATGGACCAAGTTTGTCCCGGTCTCAAACGATTACATGAGGCATGCCTCCCCTTTATGTATTGGGAGGAAAAGGGAAAGCTTTTGTTTATTTCTGTGAGAGGTTAGGGACAGACATAGTCACAAAGTCAGACAGAGTGGAGGAGCAGAACAGGTTATTTGATGTACCAAGAGAGCAGGACAAACCACCCAGACCTTGTGTCATGTCATGTGAACATGCATGCCATAATGGCCCATATTTAACAAACACTTGCACTATCTCTCTCTGAGTATCCTAGGGAGGGGCACGGTATGGTATCTCTGTAGAGGACAAAGAGCTGACTTCATTGTCCAAGGGAAAATTGCAATATACACCTGTTTGTGGAAGCTAACTCATCTCAAAACAGGTCTAAAGTTTTTTCCCCTTGACAAGACCATTGTTCTGTCAATACATGGTGTTACACAACAATTAAGTCTAAAACAGACTGATGTGATAAAGCACTAACAAAACAGCCCCCTATCAATGCAAAAAGGGCTCTTAAAACACTCCACTGAGAAACTGAGACCATAAACTAAACTGCAAGGGTTAGCAGACTAAAAATACATTAAAATTTAAGTGAAAGTTAAAAATGTTTCTTAATTTTGAAAGATTTCCAGGGGGAAGGTCTCATTAATAATTTTTTTCAATCTGTTTCTTACTAGGGGCTTCACAAACACAATTAAAAAACGTATTTGGTTATTTCATGTCCGATATCTCTCTATGTGTTTTTTTTTTTGTTTGTTTGTTTTGTATAGGCTTTTTCTTTGGTTTTAAGTGGATTGGCAGCTTAAAAAAGGTAATGTCACATACTTCAGTATACCAGGAGTCACTCTTAAAGATTTATTACAAAGTTCTATTGTAAATTGTTCAAGATTTTGAGTCTGAAACACCTGATGAATACAACCTTCATTGTTTTCTAATTGTCCCTAATATGTCATAAATATTTATTATAGAGGAATATTTATGTATTTAAAGTCAAGTTTTCCGGGGCTCTATTTTATTTGCTACTAAAATTAAATTACAGCATGCAAATACACACAGTGCAAATACAAATACATACAGTGTACTATCTCACTACATGTAATGGCCACTCTCACAGGCCATGCAAAAACCCAGCTTTCACAGCTTCTGGGCTGCAGTTAGATCTCTCCCTGATGTTTGTGTCTTTTCAGTCTTTGTCATCTCAACAAGATAAATTGTACAAATGTAGATTACAGCACACACTTACAGTACACACTTCAGGACAGGCTGTCCGCAAAGACATTATTCACAGCAAAGGAAATAATTGTGCGATGAATGAAAGAGAGCTTTAGACCTTGTACCAATAAATTAATGTGTTGGAAAATGAATATTTTCCTCTGCAATGCAAACAGAGGTCAAGGTCACTAAAACAGAGATTTTGAAAACCTTCTCTTAAGTGCAGATTTTTCAAAAACTGGGTAATATCTGTGAACACTTCCAGGAGACAGTGATATCAACTACATCATCTTGTACAAGGCCATTGTTTTGAGATATAGAGATATTTGGTAAAACATGGGCTGTATCTACAGATTTTTTTAATATAGGGAAAATGTTTGTTTTTTAAAATTATTTGTATCCGCAGAGAAAAAATAGTAAAATTTAAACCCTGCTTACTCTCACGTCTCTGCACTCCTGACCAATGGCTGCAGTTCACATGATCATAGAATTACCCTCTGATCCCACCACTCGAAAGGAGGCTGCAGACAAAGCATACTGAGGCCTTCAATAACCCCGAAACATCAAGTTGGATTCTGACACTGTGCCCACAAGGAATATTTGTTGGATGGAGCAGCTTTAGTAAGAACTGTAACTGCAGTCACATATCTTATTCAAGATCATTATGTAAATTCTGTTTTAGGGTGGATGTTCATTAAGCAATAACACTAAAACCACTGTCATTCCTCCACTCTAATAAGGCTAACAAAGTAGACCCACTTTCTTCAGGTTTCCCATTCTTTTCTCTTTCTCTCTTGTGCTCATGTGTGCTTTCACTTCCTGCCGTGCATCGAGTCACTTTCACAACTTTCATTACCTCTCTGAGGGCTGTGCTGAGCTAGCTGGCATGGGAGATGGGTGAATATCTCCTAGCTATAACCCATCATCCCCAGAGTGTGGAGGTCAATGAGATTAACCTATAGCTCCTTTTTTCCTTCATTACACACTCCAAATTACACCCACTTACAGACGAAAGAAAGAAAGAGGGAATCATATATGGGCTGATATCTATTTAAAATCTAATCCCTTTGGGTGAATTGCTCAGCCTTTCCATTTCTCTTATGTTTCTGCCTATTGCCTCTGGGCTCCACTGTGCCATGGTGCGCTGCGGCACCGTTCAGAAAGGTACTATAACCTCGCCCCTGTTCGTATTAACTTAAGATTCATCTGTGCTAATATAGAAGACACTTAAGATTATAACTCCCTCTTTTCTGTTGTTATTGCTCAGTTAAACATTACAGACTCACAGCCTAGTGCTCTGTTGCCACGAAGCTAACCATTCAACTTACTCTGATTATTTACTGAAAATTTCTTTGGTTGTACCTTGAGGCACATCATGTCTTCCTAAAAGAAACTTTAGTGGCCATGCTCTCTCTCTCTTTTTTTTTACTCAATTACTATGTTGTGTTTCGTGTTTTGTAAATTACCAAAATAAAATGTATAGATAGATAGCTCTGGTTGAAAATGACACGGGTGGAGGCATTTGTTTTTCTCTCCATACCTGAAGTTTAAACAGAATTTTTTCTTTAATAAGGAACAACACTAAGGCATTTTATTGTTTACCTATTCTCTGTATACATGTGCTACAGCATGCATCTGAACCTCATGGCCTTTCAACACACTATTTGTTCTTCTGTTTGACTTCAGCATGTTGCTTTAAAGGTCTCATACAAATCACTTTTCATGATTTTGATTTTGAAAGGCACTGGATAAGAATAATGTTCTTCATGATGTATTGCATTTACATGTACACTGTTCGGACAATAAGGTAAACACCTGCAATAAACAATGTCTGGCAAACAGAACTTTGATATTCGAGTTTCAAAGCAACATGTGACAACTGAAAGAGCCTTGACCGAATCATCTGTGCCCAAAACGCAAGTGCAGCGGTCAACACAACTACTAATTTCATATGTCATGAGCTGTAGTCTGGAAAATGACAGTGTATACAAAACACAGGAAAACTGCTTAGATAAAGAGGAAGTTGAAACTAACCATCTGAGATCTGACAGATTTACGGTATACAGCATATACAATAGAAAGGAGAATGACAACTAATGCTAGTTGGTGTGTAACCACCTTTGTTTTACAGCCCCTGCAATGATGATTCACTTACTTCAAAGTCTTTTTTCAAGTGTTTACACTAATTTGTCTACCTCCTGTAGTTTATTTAAAAGGATGTTTATGGAATGCATTTGAGCGTACACACAGGCAGAACAGCCACAATACTGTTCTCTGATTGGCTGATGTCACCGGCTCGACTAATTCAAAAGAAACAAACCTGCTGACTGCAGGCTTTCAAGATCAAATGAGCCAAACTACCTTGATTCAGTCTGGAAGGGTTTTTCAGTGGCTAATCAGGAGTCAGTCCAACTGAGGTGTTTTTTGTGTGAAAATACTGAAGCAGTTTTTTTTTTAAAAAAAAAAAGCTTTAGCTGCACTAATCAATATGTTTGTATTTCTTTTATTCTAGTGTTTGGATCAAATTCCTAAGTGTTATATGAAGGTGACCAGCCCCCTGGGAATGATCACCTGGCTGCCATTCCCCCAAGTTCTACAGAGCATTTTAGTGTTTTTCAGGTCATTGTTTTGGTTGTCTGGCCTACAGACCTGCTCAGTCTAACCTCCAGCAAGCTCTACCATACCTACCCAGTAGCAATCAGCAATCAGAAAATGTTTGCACCTGGCTGGTGACATACCGGCTTTAACACAAGATATTTCCCTCAGGAATTGTTCAAGACCAAACCAGGGCTAAAAGGAGACTGAATATTAGACTTCATTATTCACTGTGTGGACTGAACACGCAGCATGAATGCTAATGTTTCTCTGTCCCTCAGCAAGGGATGTTTAAGTAGGCAGTTGTAACATGCTTGACATATTAACCCTGTGATACAATACACATAATTATTTGTATTGCAGTTTATATAAGTGGTTTTTATTTTATGATATATTGCAATTTCATATCTTTACTTACAAAACCAGATTTAAATACGAGGCAGGTAAGCATACTAGTTTTTTTTAAAAAAGGGACCGCGGGCCGCAGTTTAGCTTGCTCGGTAGCGTGCACGGCCCGTATTCGGAAGGCTCCTTCCTCTGTGCAGCGGTCGCGAGTTCAATTCCAGCTCCGACCCTTTGCTGCATGTCACTACCTGCTCTTTCTCCCTGTTTCCTGTCCAATCTTGCAGCTGTTCTATCATTAAAGGCAAAAAGCCCGAAAAAATATCTTTATATGTCTATAATAATATGGTAATTAATAATATATAAAGATAGACCCAAATTAGAAGCTACCATGAAACAGTAGGAAGCAATGTTTAGTATCATCTTGACAAATTTGTTTGTTAGTGAGCGAATTTAAGGTTTATCAGCTGCAGGATGGTGCAACGAATAGAGCGTCATTGTGGTGGATATGACGGAGTAGGCAGCAACGCGGCTCATGTAACTTCCTGGTTATGAATAGCCGCTGTGGAAAGGTCAGTGCCATGACAACCCTGTGATGGATGCCACTGACGTCCAATTAAATTCTTCTAAAAAAGGCGCCTTGGAGGCTCTTGTGTGTCCTTATTAAATATAAAACAGCTAAATCAAAAGTCTGAGGGCCTGCTTCTCTGTGCTTAATGCCGACTAGGACAACCAAGAGCCTTTTTTATTCCTCAATTATTCATGTTTTTGATGAGGGGGTCAATAAGGGGAAGAGCACTCATTATGAATGTTTGGAGCTAAGCGCAAAGGTCACAACACACAAACACAAACAAATACACATTTTTCAGATGTTTCTAACTTTTTTCCCCTCACTCTTTCTCTCTGGATAAATAGAGGAGAGCAAAGAACAGTACTCCTGTGCTTTGAGGAATGCAAATATTTGTTGCCAGGTTGTTGGAGCTTTCTTTCTCTGATCTATCTTTCTTTCTCATTTGATCCCCCTCTCTTACACACACACTCACACTCACACAAACACACACACACACATGCTGCTTTGAGGAAACTGGGACAGAGAGTCAAACCATGAATAAGAGGATGCACATTTTTATTTGTGTATTACTTGGCCCTTTGAAACTTCCAGCACATCCACATGTGCACATGCATACGTGTGTAGTCACACACATGCCCACACACTTGAATTAGCCGTCCACAGTTTCCTTTCTTGAGTCCAACAGTAAAAGTCCTCTCACTTTTAGGCCTACCTTTGGTTGAACTTATACTTCTCTTTTTTCCCATGTCTTGTGTATCCACTCTGAAATTATAGATGGGGATAATAATAATAATGTCATTTTGTACCGGAATCTTAGTCATTACCTGCCGTAAAGTGCTTCTAATTGATACCACCAGAGAGATAATGATTACAATGCCCTCCAGGAACATATTATTGCAATATTAACCTTTGTATATACTTTTATGCAGAAGACTCTGGCACATTAAGGGATCTCTAAATCTTACTTGTGCGGTGTAATGCCATTACAAAAGAATGGATACTCGGAGGTGTGCCCTTTTCCTGATTAAGTGTGTCCAGGGGTTTGCAGCCATCTGCAGGAGATGGATGACATGAAAGTGCAATTTCCAATGTCTCTCTCTTCTTTTACTGGCCAAAGCTTTCTTTCACATGCATCTCTTTACAGTTGTGCACTAGAAAGAACCTTTTTCTAATTCCTCTGCGAGTGTACATTTATATCCAAATGTGCAGATACTTTTCTTATGTCGATATGTGGGTATAAGAAACTGTTTGCTTGGCCCGATTCTTTTATTGCATGCGTTTGACTATCATGTTAGCCAATGCAAGTGCAAGTGCCCCAACAAAGCTGATGTACCCCCCGAAAAAACTATCGTTATAACCCTTTCTATTAACCACACTGCACCACTGAACATACCTGAAATGTTGTGCCAAAGAGGCAAAATGTGTATCTACTGTGTGATTATTCAGTTAAAGCTGTTTGACTTGATACCCTAAATAAAGGAAGAAAGGCAGCAACGGATTTGTTGTAACACAAAATCCTAAGAGACTATAGAAGGACCTTTGGTTAAGAGATCTTTTTTTTTGCGCAGCAAAGACCAGAGTACTGCTGACAGAGGGCAAATGAAAACAAATTAATTCAGTGAGGACTGTGGTTATATGTCTGTCTCTGTGTGGGTATGTGTGTGTGAGTGTGCGTGCATTGGTGCGTGTGTCTATCTCATGACACAGTCCAAAACGGCTTCTTAAGACCTGATGACACAGGACAGGAAATTGGGATATCTGAATACTCTGGAGATGTCTTGGCTTGGCCTCATACAGTCTCCCGCCCCCACATTCCACCCACCTGCAGTAGCAAGCTTCAGCCTCTGGTGGGCATTGTATTGAGCACAGGTCTGACCCTGAAAGAACCACTCTGATGTAGTCTCATATGTATATTGAGAACTTGTAGGCTTTACCCCTGATGCATACTGTGGCACTTGACCTATTTAACTGTCATATGAAACAAATGTGAATTTATCTTGAAAAAAACACAAAGTGCCTATCGAAGGATTTAACATAAAAGGACAAGTTTTGGCAACGGAAGACTTAAGTCATACAGAGAAAGTAAACATTCATAACAGCTACCAGGGGACTGCCCTCTGTCCCCTGTCCAACTGAATCGGTCAGCTCATCAAGTGCCTCAAAGTGACAAGTGTTTATGCTAAACTGACAGAGCCTTTTAGCAGCCCTTTAGCAGCACTTACGTATGAGTAAAGTCTGGCAATCACAGCAACAAATGGCAGTTATATATATTAGCAAAATGCAGCATTCAAGCATCTTTCAGCTTGTTGTTTTAGATTTTAGACCTGCAGTTTTATTGTTTAAATGTACCACTCTTTTTAGCATTGCTTCCACACACAGTAGGCTATTAACTTAGTGAAAGAGCTCTTAAAAGCAACAGCCCAAAATAAAACATGACTTTGGTCCTGCAAACATAACAAAATATTAAGGTTAGTGGTAGTTCAGCACTCAGCACTTTTCTTTTTGAGGGAGGCAACTTATAATATATATAACTTAATAAATATATATAAGCATGAAGTGAACTTGTCATTGACTGCAGCTAACTTTAAAAAAACCTCAAGTGTCCATCACAACTGCCCCTGATCTACAGTCCAGTAAGTTTTTTTTGCCTTGTTTTGGTCAGGAGGTTAACGATCTCTAAGGGTTTAGTCAAAGAATGTCTTATATCCAGAAAACTGCAGCTGTTTTAGCGAGACACAACCTTGAAACAAGGTATGGATCTCTGACCTGCACTGGGTCCAATTGTGTCTGCAGAGTTTTTGCTTGAAGACCTTGACTGACCAGCTTTCACAACAGACTGACTGAACACCATTGCTCTTTTTTCAGCATTACCATACTGTGCTACTGTGCCAAGCCAGTGACATGGTCAAGGGTACAACAGCTGTATTTATTGTGCCGGTGGTAGTGCCAGTAGCATTTGTCCAGCAGTGTTTACCCTCTCTTATACGTCCTCACTCAGTTTCACTCATCTTCAGTTCAGTTGAGCAAATGTACCTGTTTCTTATTTTCAAGGCTAGGAGATGGCCTGGAAAGATAGATAGTTGGCCAGGAATTTTTTTGTGTTTAGTATTCATCTCATAGTTGTAACACAAGGCCCACTTGTCCTTGAATGCTTGTTACAAATAACCCACATAATTCCCACAGGCTCTGAGATAATTCACTGATAATTTAAGGCACTAGTACTGTGTAGCATTTTCCCCTAACACACGAAAAAATCAGCACATTCCTTTGTTGTTCTCTCATTGTTTCCCTGCTGCTCCTGAGCTGACACTAACCTAGTAAAGCATCTCTTTTGTTCTGGGTAACGGGAGACTGTTTCTGAAGTGTACACAGAGGTTAGTGTGACTGAGCCCTTTTGTGGTGTGGCAGCACCTTGCACTTTATCTGCCATTTAGCTTCTCTTTTCACTGCAGAGCTGCATTATCTGCTGATTTAAGGAAGTGCTGCTGAATCAGGTCAAGGAGGTGTTGGTAATTGTCAGCAAGGTAAAAAAGGGCCTTAAGCAGCATCTTATCGTTCATAAGCTTTTAAGAAATGATTAAATTTATACTGACACTGACTTCGTTTTTATACTAATAATCACACCATGTAAAAATGTAGCATTGAATATTCTCTCTTAATGCAATTTCCCAATTTCTTAATGCAATTTCCCAACAGTACGGTGGAGTATTTTTGTAGTGGGACATCATAAAGAGATTAATTTTAGTGGTAGTCTTCCCACCGGGGAGTCAATGTAATCCTATGTAGCATTAGAGAAAAGGAGACAAGAAGGAGGAGGAATGGACAAGAAAGAAGTAGACAGGTGAAGACAGGAAAGAGAAAAGGAAAGAAAAGAAAAGAAAAAGAAAGGAGGAGAGTGCAGGAGAGTATGGGAGAACACGGGGGAGAGGAGTAATCACGTGTGTCCGGCGGAGGTCACCACTGGTCTGCAGGTTCTAATTATGTGCTAATAGCCACTGAGGAGGTCATTTGGAGCCATTAGCCAGCGCCTGTAGGTAGTTAACGGCCCACAGCATAACCCAGCCTCCTTAATGTTCCCTGCGAGGCCGTTAGCGCTCTGTCACCAGCCAGCTCACTGCCTCGTTACTGCGATTAGAAACCAATTGATAGGTAATAGTAAAATATGATCGCACTCTATCCAGGAAATATGGACTCTGGTGGAAAGGTGAGAGGACAGGAGACAGCGAGTGATAGTGCATGAGAGTGCTAAGCCATTCCTGAGGGGAGAAGCAGACATCACTCTGAAGCTAAGGGCAACAACTGTCTGTTAAGCTGATTGAGAAGTTGAGTCACACCTGTAAGTACGCTTATATACCCCCAAAGATAAAAATGTTCAAATGTTGTCACTGTGGGTGAGTTCAGTAGTGATATGACAAGATGACATGATATTTTAATGTTGAAGGGTTAGTTATAGGGCTTTGTGTGCTGTTTTAATGGTTGACTCATTGCTCTAACTTTGGAGGGAATCCATCATCAATAAATTTCCTTTTCCATATCATGCAGCACTATTGAAGAACACAAAGAAGCAACACATATTTGCACACATGTATGTGAGTAAGGATTAGCCCCGTTTACACAGTCGGGTCACTAGAGTTTAGTCAGTCAAGTCAGTCTCAAGTCCTCAAATCATCAGTGCAGTCGAACATCGACAAAAGACAAAACTTGACTTGAGACAGGTTTAAAAAACTTAAGCCTTCTTTTGATACTGAAAAGTTTTGTTTTGTTTTTGTACCGTGATTTGACAACTTGTAGTGTAATGTGTTCAAACCTGGTATCCAGCGAGCACACATCAAGCCAACAGAGGTCAGTGCATGGGTCATGGGTCATTTAAAAAAAAACAAACAAACATTTTGAGTCAAGGGTTTTCTCACTGATTTCAGTTGTTTAAACATCTTTTTAATGGATTAATTTGACTTGTTTGCTTGCTTTGTTAATATTACTTTGTGGCCTCCTTTGCTACAGCTTTGCATGAAACTTTAAACTGAATATTATTGTATTCTTATTTTGAATCGTAGTCACGGCCATATCAGAAGCAACTGAGTGAAGCTTAGATTGTGTGGAGCACACTCAGGATCCTCTCCCTCCTGTGTGCAACTCTTGTGACCCCATTTTCTCTTTGTTCATTTTTGTAGGTGTTTTATTGATTGTAACAAAATATCATATACTGATTACATTTAAAAGGTGCAGAGAAGCTGCAATAGTGTTTGTTAATGTTGCAAATAAAATTCAACTAAACCATTTTTTTTAACTGACTTAAATGTGAAATCTGAAGAAGTTGATCAAAACTCTGTATGGTTTGACTCGCCTGACTTGACTTGAAATAGGAAGTCGACTTGATTTGAAACCACAGTGCCTTGGGGCTTCCTTGAAACTTGATGGTGAAGAGTTAAGACTCACTTGTTACTTTCATATGTCTGACTCACTCCCAGTGAATGATTTAAATAAAGTAGATCAGGAGAACTAAGCGTCAACTGGCTGGGTGTAAACAGTGTTAAGTTGATTTAGGAATCTTAGGGCTTAGCAAAAGGTGTGAATATTTTCAGGTCAAAACACTCAAGACCAAGTGAAGTCGCAGGTCATTGGTGTTTTAGGCCAAGTGGAGTTGCAAGTCTCACCTGATTTTTTTTAAATAAGTTGAGTCTAAGGTAATCAAATTTGTGTTTGGACTGGAGTCACATGACTTTGACTTGAGTCAGACTCGAGTCACAAATATTTTCATCCCATTTTTCAACTTGTGTATTACGTGCTTAGATTTTTTGCTAAATAAAAGCAACACATTGTATGCCATTGAGAATATAAAATAGAGGTAAGCAACAAAACATGTGACAAATAGAATAAAATAATTAATTTTGACCAATAATATGTGTAATTTCCAGCTAGCATCCTTATTTGAATTAAAAAACATACACAGGTATAACTTAAATAACAGAACAGATTTTTTTTTTTTTCTTGTACAACATAGAGAGAAATTTTTCATCCAGATGGTTAGAAGAGTCTTTTAGGATTCTGGAAAAAGCGTCAGAACAATGATGTGTTGTTAAACAACCTCCTTGGTTTTTCAAAGAAAACAGGATAATTACACTTTGGAAAATCAGATGCTTAGCCCTGTGACTCAAATGTAATGGTAACACAAGAGAGGCAAAAACTACTAAAAAATATACGAACATATCCATGAACACACACACAGCAGTTCCTTTTCCCTTAGTCATGGATGACAGAGAAATCAAATCAGTATCAAAACAAGGATATTCTAGACCTACTATGCTGAACTTTGTTCTTAATCAATTAGAGTCAGATGTTTTCATTTAGATATATTTCATTTCTGCTCTGGGCAGATGTTGATTCATATGATTTAAATTAAAATCACACTGGTTATAGGTCAAAGGCAGTATACTTCCTGCTGGTCCACATTTATCAAGCCTGGACAAGTTTGATCTTGAGTTTACGCTCTGTCCTGGCAAATAAAGAAATACAGCGCTTCCTGAAGAATCACAGATTTGTCCATGATGAAATCTCCAGGCTGTGTTGTAAATATTTGCCTCTGCTGTATTTGTGTGAGCGTTTCATTAACGATCAGAGCTGACAAACATGCACACTCATTGACCCTAGTCATTGGGGGAGAGCCCGAGACAGTAGTGTGTATTTAGTGTGTATTTGTTGAAAACGTAAATGCCTCACATGAGGGATTGATGTCACCAATAGAAGAGACGACTGCAGTGGAAATGAATCTGGTATGGTAAATGTTTTCCATGGCCAGCGCTCCTGGCTTTATTTAAGGCCCTGTCAGAACTTGAAAGTGTAATTGATACAAATTCTAAAGTTTAATTTTTAAAGTTTATAGTCAGAGAGGGTTCAGGGCCTCAGATTGTTTAAAATTGCTCTCACTCCCTTTTCATTAAAGCAGGATAGTCTGAAAACATTTGTTCATCAAAGGGTTGCTACAAATTAGACTTTGAGAAACTCAATTTGAAGTAAAGAAAAGTATTTTTTTTCCCCCTGGGGAAGCCAAAGTCTTGGCTGTGTTTGAATTTAAATATAAACAGGGGACAATCTGGCTTTAAAGATGCATGCAGTCATCATACAGACACAAACTACACTTGCCATATGCATATACTCAACCCCAACTAGTATATAATTTGGTAGTTTCCTCTAAACTGGTACAGACAACAGCATGAAAACCTTGCTATCATGTTGCACCCATGCTTTTAGATTGTTGTGTCTACTCACTAATAGTTGAAATTAGCAGTAAGGCCTCTGGAGACATTGAGGAACAGGCTGGCATGTTGTAAATTTGGGTCTGGTAAGGGGGGAAAAGACACAGAGAGTCAGATAGAGATGGCCAGAGCAGTGGAATAACATCTTAATCTATCTGAGAAGTGAACAGTGGCCGGTCTGTTTTTGGAGCACGCTGTCTTGGATGACTCCCAAGCAGAGGGGCAAGGAGCAGAGCCATCTTCAGCTGCTAGTCACTAACATGGCAGTAATAAGGCAGTGATGACCCTCCCAGGACTGCCGGCCAACACTCCCTCAGCCTCCTATCCCTTCAGCACAAAAACACACACAAACACAGGCCCTGCACTTGAACAGATATGCAGTACAGCACTGAATTTCTCTCTCTGTGATATACTGACTTCCGTGCCTGCTCACCACTTTCAGTTCATTTTTGAGTGAAACTTAACAGCATGTCGAAAAGCACAGCAAGGCAAACAGTTGGTTAAAATGTGGGCCACTACAACAACAAAATTTGACAACATTAAAATGTGTGAATTTATGCACTTCAGTATAATCAAATAGAGTAACACCAAAGCATTTGACCAGTCATTATAGCTTGTAAGCCTTAATGTGAATGAAGTAAAACAATACTCAGGGCTAACAGAAATTAATATTATGCTTTTGCTCCCTCTGAAGCAGCACTGTCAGACCTCTTCTTGTCGTCTTGACAGTGTCCATCACTTACATACTGTAGTCAGTAAAATGAAAAATTCATTAATGTGCTTTCTTGCAATTAGGTTTCATATAGCATCCTAAAGGGCTTTAGGGTTTAGACTCAGATGAAGTTTTACTCAGAAGGCAGATAAAGCACGCATAAAGCACAAATAAAAATAATTCATTTATAAAGTGACACTGGTGAGATAAAGGTGGGTTAGTCTGTTTTCGTGGATCATTAGAAAGCAATAGGAACCACAAATATAATAAAAAATCAATTATATGATCATAAAATGCATTTATATTTGTCTTTTATCACCTCAAAAGCTTTTGTCCTTATTTTACCTAAATGTATTTTATCTACTTACTCTGCATACAAGTAATCCATGTTAGTCTGTACAGCATGGCTGGCAAACAGTTTTGCGTGGCTACTTACACATATATGGTGGCGTGCATGTGAGAGTACAACCCTCAGTGCTATGTATTGTTAGAAATTTGCATGCTTAAGTCCATATGGCAACTTCCTTTTGACCTGCTTTCCCATCCCAGATGCATTGTCAGGGCTGTCAGCCGATAAAGAATCACTTGACTTGCTATAACAAGTTCAAAAGGAGCTGATGACGCGCTGTTGATCCATGGAGAATTGGCAAAAGGAACACCCCTACTGCTTGCTGCTATCACTCCCATAGAGATAGCCATATTATTGATGGGGAATGGTTATGCTAATTTCTTTAGGGAAGGAAAACTTTTTTTTTTTTATTTTGGAAAATGCTCAAAAAAGAGGGAAAGAAAAAAGAATTTCATACGCATCAAACTGAATTCCATATAACCATTTAAAGGAGCAGCATGAGAATCAGATTTTCATAGTGCATAATGAATGTGGAGTATCTTTTAAAGAGCAAGATGTGTTTTGTCTGGGAAAGGAAAGAAAGCAGATATTTAGGCTATCTATTAATGTTTCACAGAACACACACACGAGAAAAAAAAAACTGATTCATCATAGTGAGAATATCTTTAAAAACAGAATTGTTTTTAATATAACTATTAAAAAAAGAGACAGATCATTTGAAGCCATCCAAAATTTTATTATGCCAGATATAACGTGTGCGTAAAGGCAAAAAAGGGTGTAAATGTTTTCTTTAAAAAGCAGTTTTTGATGAAAAAAAAAAGTTTTCCAAACAGACTGCAGTACATTCCTAAATGCGACTGAAATGGTAATAATTGTAATATGCAGTAAGGTGCGGATTATTTTCACCCACAGATGGAGTGTCATGTGCTCTCTGTCACAGTGACCATTTACATGTGTGTTCTGCCTCTCTCTGACACATACAGCATGGCACAAGCGGCGGAGGGGGGGAGAGGATGAGAGAGCGGGTGTGTGTGTGTGTGCTGTGTGTTTGTGTGTGCGCGCGCGCGTGCGTGTGTGTCTGTGTGGGTGTGTGCGTTTTGGGGGGCTGGTGGGGGGGGTTACGCACAGGGCTGCAATGAATATGACCCCGAGATATTTCATTGTGGGCCCATGTCCGGTTCTGAGGACATTTGATAGCATCTCAGTCAGTGGCATTAATGTGTCTCTTGGTTCGACATTTTGAATAATCGGGGCTGTCTGCCGTCATCCTGCCACTAGCTGTCAGCAGCACCGTCTGTCTGTCTGTCTGTCTTATCACACTCCTCTACTCGTGCACTTACATTACAGAAAACAAGCTGTCCGTGCGAGAGAGCACTTGATACTTTTTTATTATTACCAAACCGTTCCCATAATTACCCCATAATCATTATATAATCCTATAACAAAGCCTCTATTGAAGCCCTGTCTTTTGTAAACGCTGGGACACTGAATCTATAATTGCATTATTCAGTCTCTTCCACCCCCCTATAGAAGCATAATATATCAAAACCATCCCGCAAGAAAGGTTTTAGTTGCAAGAAACGGTTCGGCCTATGCGGGACGTGTTTTGTGCTGTGTTTTTTTTATACGCGTCGCAAAAAGTTGTGCCAACTTCAAGTTTAGAGCTACTGTTGGAAATATAAGAAAAAAAAGAATACCCCCAAAAGTATTTGCTTCTTTTGCAGACAGAGTTTGCGCTTTAAAAAAATCTTGCAAGAGGTGTGTAGAAATACATTCATTCACAAAGTGGACTAGTCGCATTATTGACATATCATATTTTCAAATAATTATGTTCATTCCCTATTGCGCTCCCAGGCAGAAAGAATAATTCGTCAATACATTAAGAAAAAAAGGCAGAAGCGAGTCCCTGAGGAGCGGTTTTGCGTTTGTATGCATGGGGATTGGCAGCACAACGGGGCTTATTTACATTAAATACGCCACAAGGTTACAGTGCAGATAGATGAGCGTCATTTTTATCACTCATTACTTCTCTTAAGCGGTGACTGACGCTCAGGACGCACAAGAGGCAACACTCATTTATCCTGGAGTTTTTTAAGGCGAAGAGAAGAGGAAAAAGCTCGAAACAGTTCACTTGAAAGGTAAGGAATTCTACTTTTTGGACTAATTTTGTGACCTGGCTGTCTTTTTCACAAAGTCAATTTTAAACGCACGGTGCCCAAGCGGCGAGACTGTGTGTGAATGGTTATATACAGGGGGCAGATTTTTAAATAAAAGAGTGTTTGTGGGCAGTTCAAGGTCAGAAACAAACTAAGGTGGTCGGGAATCGGCTTTTTTCTCTTGCCACAGTACCATGGGAAACGTAACGATGAGGGGATTATTTCTTTAAGCGAGGTTCTGTGCACCGCTGGGCTCACCAGCTGATTTTTATCCCCGTCAACGACGAATACCGCTAGACCCGGGCTGTATCCAGCCAGTCGGCACTGCTTTCTACAATGGAGTGCCTTTTTAACGGTACAATGCATTTCACCTACCAGATAGGGGGAGTCTAAGCTGAAAGATGAAGGGAATATGCTGATGCCTGGCGATCGGTATCAATGCAAACGTTTACCTTTAGCAGACAGCGACAGCAAAGCAAGAAGAGAGACAAGTAATAAAGCCGTATTTTTATTTCAAACTCAGGATGCGCGGCAGGGAGCAGCTGTAGGGACAGGATCGAGAAGTGGACAATCTTTAACAGGTCCGAAGCGCACTTTTCAACACCCCCGTCACCCGACAAGAATATGATCCGGTCAAATCATATGGACATGCCTCATTATTCAATGAACACTATCTCTCACAACGCATCGCTTACGCACAGGAGTTAGCCGGCGCTTCGCCAAATTTAAAAGGTAAGAAGTGTGGAGCTTATAGTACACGAGTGGGGTTTTACTGGGGGCTTGAAGTGCAGGCTATTACTCTCTGGGAAGTCAGTTTTGGGGAAGATTGGGGTTGTTTGTGCGGGTGCATCGCAGCGGGCGCCCCTGATGTCTCCCCAATCATGATTAGAAAATAACAGTGCAATTATCCGAAGCCAGTGACGATCGTAAAAAACGGCGACAAAATAGCAGCTGGGACCAAGACACGGGCTGCGGTGCTCGACACCTTGCTACTCAACACGAAAAAAATATTTTTTTATTAGCGGAAAATAAATGATAATAAGTTTTGTTTACCCTTGCAAATTTTACTCTTCACTGCGTATGCGTAAAATGCGTTTGGGCGCACGGCTTTGCAATACTGCGCATAGAGATCAGCGATACAGTATGGGACTTTTGGAAAAGTCCAGCCGTGTTCCCGTTTAAAGTATGCACGAAAAACTTTCTACCCAAACAGCACTTGTGCTGCAAGAGTGTGGGAAGGCGATTTAAGTCTACCGGTGCGTTTGCCCCCATGTGTCAAAACTTGTGAGATGGAAGAAGAGCCGGTGAGACCTGCCATTTTGTGCAGTGATCGACCTCTCTTATGAATTAGCAGCCCCTGCACTATGCTTTGAGGATACATTCAGACGAAGGGGGTAAATGTCATGTGTGGAAAACAACGGATATAATAGCAGCAGGCAAATTGTCATTTTTGGGAACCGGTGTCATCTTTGATGAAGGGAGAATGTGAGTTTTTTTTCTTTTTAGAGAAGGGGGAGAAAGTTAGGCGAGTCGGTAAAAGGCTACAGAAGGCTGATAGACATCCGTTACAGTGAAAATTTAAAATGACGGAGCCCATAAGCCAATAATATTTTTCCAGGGGATGAAAGAGGTCGGGTGTATGACATGTCACTGCACTTGTGCTTTCAAGAGTTTCTGTTTTATCTTCTCTTAATTGACCAAAGACTGCTTATTTTAAGAATATCGGAAAGGTCCGGCAGGTTGAGCGTATTTAGTGTCCTAAAAAATCTCTTACCGACTGCCGAATTCCCACACCGAGGGGAGCGATGTCCGAGTTTGTGCTTATATGATGGGACGGTATTGAATTATCAGTAGTGTGTGGCAGGGATGAGGCATGTAATCCCATTTAAAGCCTCTGTCTCACCGTGCGTCTTGGGTGGAGGGGGGACCTTTTCTTGGAAGTCGAGTTGACCCCTGAGTGATCTGACCTGGGTTATCCAGCCACTTCCAACTGCTACCAGCACTGCACAATGGCTGTGAAGACACATGCCATCTTTCTGAAAATACTCAACAATGTCTATCACGTTGTTTCCCGCTGTTTCTCTAACCTTGCCGAAAGTTGTCTTGAGCCAAAAAAAAAAAAAATGTTGTCTCTTCCTCAGATTCATTGTGTGCAAGGAAAGGGGATAAATAGATGTACTGCGCGAGTTGAGATGCTGTCATTGTTTAATGGTATGCACAGGGCGGATATTATGTCTGAAATAGTGTCTGGGCGTAAACCCTTTCTGTCAGCTCTTTACATTCCCTTATTGGAGATGAAATAGCAAATGGATAAGTGTCCCCGCTCCTCTGACAGTTCAGTCTGCCTCACAGACCTACTTGCCCTTTATTGCACCTCTCTGCTGCTGCTACAAGTTGGAATATTGTTATTCTTTTCCGGTGAAAATATTTGGGAAGAGACACTGTGTTTAAGAAAAGGCCTTGCTTTGCTGAGTGGCCTGTTCGAGGAACTTGTGTCGTGAATTTGGTGTCAAGGCCTCAGTGGTTTGTGTTAACAATTTATTTAACATTCATTTGGCCTGCTGTGGATTTCTGGTGTTCATCTACTCGTCAGGTTACTTTTAATATTACGTACTATTTAACAATGAATTATCCAATTAATTATCAGTATTGTTGTCATTGAAATAATTATTCTTATAAAATATGCAAGCATTATTTATCTTCATTTCACTTCATTGCAAGTCAAATAGATAAATTCACATTGTTTATGGATGGGATGTTTTAATTTGGAGTCACTGTGAGATTTATTACAGACAGTAAACACACATACAGCACAAGTATTTTGATATTTTCTTGTGCTGCAGATTTCTGACCGACAGAACTCAAAATCTGTTCCTGGGAGTCAGTCTGTAGCAGTTGCCGTTGATCTTCCATTAGTTGCTTTCCCACCTGTGCCCGTGTCAGCGATGCTGAGGGGGCCCCGGGCCGTGACTGACTGCAGTGATACACATCGCTCAGCTGAAAACGAGGGAGAAGGGAGTGATGAGAGACGAGGGGGGGAGGAAGAAAAGAGAGAGAGAGAGAGAGAGAGAGCATGGCATGCAAAGGATGGCATCAAATCAGTCCTCTTTTCACCAGGCTGTCAGTCAGTCAGTCAGCCACTCGGTTCACCGTGGAGTAGACCCACTCGACTGAAGCCGCCGCGTTGTCAGACCGACACACTGTGAATTATTTGCACGTTGACATGTAAACAATCAGACTTCTTAAAAAAGAGAAGGAAAAAAAAAAACAATATGAAAAATCACACACTTGTTTAACTAATGCGCATAAAGACGGAAGCACATAAGCAGACGTCTCAGTGCCATCGCAAAAACACACAAATCCAGACTGAAGCGGTTGCACAAATTACATAATCGAGCAGTACAGAGAAATGTGTGTGTATAATCAATGGGACAACACATAATTCAAGTTATCCTGCACCATAGTCCGTGATATATGCATCTGCAACATAGCGCAGACCACCGTCAGATAGGCAGCCTCACTGTGGCTAGTTGATCCCCCTCTCATGTAATTATAGGGGAGAGGGCTCCAGCTGTACAGACTGCGAGGCCAGGGCTCCCAGTCCACTGGGATCAGGGCGGTGGTGGGCAGGCCAGATCAGGCCAGCTCTGCTCATCAGCCAGCCATTAATTGATATGTGCAGTCATTGTGAAAGCAACCCCCCCCCCCCTTACCTACTGGGTAAAGTCTGTGGATACAGGCTGTGTCATTTCTTCATTTCCATTCTGGTTCTAATCTGCTCTGTCTTCCTCACACGGGCAACAGGGCAAGGCGGCACCGTACATGTATTCCACTGTGTCTGTGTGTGTGTGTGCGTGTGTGTGTGTGTGTGTGTCCC
>JAUZTA010000001.1:2323822-2334075 GCA_034780835.1 Ctenochaetus striatus
GAAGAGGCATGCCAGGATATAGGGTCTTGAGGTGTGCCGAAATGGCATTTGCCATGGTGCTGGTGCACTGCTGAGTCCTGGAGGGCGTTTTGATTGGCTCATTAACAGGACAGTGACACCAGAGTGCACATGCTGGGAGTGACGACAAACCTCGCCGTGTCTCTCTCTTTCTCTCACCTGCCTCCTTGCCTTTAACCCTCTGTTAGAACACACACGCAAAATAGACAAAAACACGCAGGCATAGGTGAATACACTGGTTAACACTTACACATTTCCTACCACACAATTGTAGAACCAGACTATATCAAACCATGAATTCCCTGGTTGACTCATAAACATTCAGATACACACACACACACACAAGCACATACACATGCACAGACAATGCCTGTGTTATAGAGAGTGAGGATAATTCCCAGCATCTGAAAGGGATCAGAAGATGAAACAAGAAAGAGGAAAGGCTGTTTTGTGGCAGTGACTGAGTAGTGACCACGCAGCCATGTGTGTCTCTGTGAGTGTGTGAGGAGAGAAGAGGAAGGCTCTGTCAGCTTGAGAAGGATGTCAGCTCAGGCTGGCCCTGATTACCAGGGCCTGAGACAGGTCCTCACAGGCTCCCCTGCCTTTCATCACAGCCACCATTGCACACACACACACACGTGCATAGACACAGACGCACATATATATACACAAACGTACAAGACTGATGGCTGCCAGTCTCAACCACGTTCAGCCAAAGCCTACATGGGAAAGAAAAGAAAAGGACTGTGATTGTACGAGCTCACACACAACCACACACACACACACACACACACACACACACTCTCTGCAGACATAAAGGCAACCCCCATCGAGGGTAAGAAGAAACCCAGACCTGGACCCGAGCCCAGATGACACTCAAAAGATGCACAGACAGACACACATACACCAATCACACACACACACACACACACACACACACACACACACACACACACACACACACCTCATCTTAGCACTGTCTCATCACTAAGCCTGCAGCTCCTGAGCTCCTCTTCCACACACATAAACACACATATGCTTCTTTCTCATGAACAGGACACAAAGTATATGCTAACAGGCTGTAAATGCTATAAAAAATATAGATAACCATAAACAGAAGCCGCTCATCTTGTTGGAAACAGTACGGTCTAATTGGCTGACAGCTAAAACATTTCACTCCCAAGTTTCTCCACATTTATTGAAATGATTAAAACCAAAGAGCCACTTAATGTCACTCATGATTTAGAGTCAGTATTTGATGATAAGTGTGACCTGACGGATTTTAGGATAAACACTCATGAGTACACAGACCACCCAGTAAATCTTTTTTTTAAATCGCTTTTTTATTTCTATTTTTTTTTTTTTATCACAGTGTGTGTGGTTAGAGCCTCATATAGAACAGTACTGCTTTCTGTAGGCACAGGAAGTATGTGTGAGTGTATGCGTGTATTGGTGTGTGTGTGTGTGTGTGTGTGTGTGTGTGTGCAGAGATATCACTCCACTCACTCCATTTCCTGTTTTAGCTGTTTTCCCAGAGTGCCCTTTGATTCAGAACTCACAGCGAGGAGCTGTTGTTTGGATTAGGACCAATAACCTTTTATCTTGATTTTTCAGGGTATGTTTAAAGTCTATTGACAACAGACAATGAATCTTATTCTCGTACAAATACCTATATAATTAAATCAGTAGCCATGAACATTTTGACTCTCATTCTACATTCAAACAGCTAAAGTTTTGCCGTTTCATTGCCCTGTATATTTACATATTTTGCAATCAAACAGGCCTAAAATGTTATTGTGTAGTTGCTTTACTTTTTGAAAATTAATATTCTACACTTTTATACTTTCAGAAATTGTGCAGCCAACATCTACTTTAGATCAATATACACTCCACAGTTTTCTTTTTCTTTTTCATTGTGTATCATGTTCCTTGTTTTGTTGTTTTTATTCTAGTTGTTGTTGTTTTTTATTATTCTTTTCTGTACAATCGCCTTTTCAGCACAGTCTTACGAGTAAGCCACCCTGTATGTCAGCGCATATATTGTTTAGAGTGTAGAAAATAAACCCTTGAATTTTACACTTTCCTTTGTATAGTATTCATAACTTGGAGTGCAAAACACTCAGTTTAAAGTTAATTAAGGCTGACTTATAAAAAGGCATTATTAAGAATGGTTTAACAAACAAGTCCTGAAAAGAAATGAAGTATTTCAGTGAGACTTTTGTTTTTGACTTGTTTTCCTCTTTGTTTTGTTGCTGCTGAAAGAATCAAAAACAATCTAAAACATCTAGTTTTATGTGGCATGTTCTTTTTTTTTTGCTATCATCAGATGATCTTTATTCTTGATTGAGCAACAATCCTCAGGCATATTTTTAGCTGAAACAGATGTTTGTTTGATAAATTCCAACAGATGCAAATTCTTCGGTCACTTTCTCAGCATGTACGTTGCCTGTACTCTGCGACGTCTTTTGTACTCTTCGCACCCAGCCATCTCCTCACAAAATGATCTTTGGGGAGAAAAAGGAGAACAGGGAGGAGAGAGGAGAGAGGGAGAAGAATTGGGGGGAAGGAAAAAAATGAGGAAAGGATGCAGCCTTGTGAGCCAATTTAAGAAATAACTGCTGATGCATCAGCTATTGACTGTTTGAGCGCTCGTGATAACGCTCACGGCGAAACTGGGAGCAAAATGACAGCATCAACTGCCTGCAATAAAATGCAGTGCGCCAGACCAAGGGAGCTCTAATTGACAGCTGTCAACCTAATGGGAGCCATGACGGAAGATTCTGGGAGAGGGAGGGAAAGAAACACTGTTTATAAACCATCAGCCACTTATCCTCAAGGAAAGGAAGGGGGGAAGAAGAGATGAGGGAGCTCTGGCTCCCCTCCCTCCCTCCCTCTCTCTTCCTCTGTCTCTCTGGCTGTGATTGTCGTTTGTCTACTTGCTTGCTTTTTCATTTGCTCCTACTTTTTCTTGCCTGTGCACATAATCTTTTTCACAATCTCATTACCTTTCTGTCTTTCCCTATGATAGAATATTTAACTATGCAACAGTTCTTCCACTTTATATCTTCTCTCTCTCTCTTGCTCTCTTGGTTTATTGTGGCGGAGCGTTGTGGGGTAGGAGCACTGAGAAAAGCAGAAGAGGGCCATAACTAATCACAATGTCAGTTAGCTGCCTGGGAAAGACTCACTCTGCACAAAGTAATGCAGGAAGCGGCACTGCGATTGGGACGCAGAGACTGACTGGGACTCGATGTGTTTTCAGCTAAGCATACATGCAAAAGTTCAGAAACATGGTTAAGAGTTAGTCAGAGACAGACTAGAGAGGATGGATTTGGGATTTAGCAGTACATTTATTAGGGCTGCTGAGTTGGCAGTGGTGATCTCTTTGCCTGGGTCAAAATAAAGCGCATGGAGCCAGCTAATCAGCTTTAACAATAACTAACTAGCACATTAGCTCGCTAGTAAAAGTCCTTGTCCTAAATCCTTTCAACTGTGAGCTGATTATAGGGAGCAATTTCTACTTCTGACTTCATGGCACAGGTAGAGTAGTGAGCAGTTCAGTCAATAAAGAGAAGCTTCCCTTCTGCATGTTTTAATTTAAATGTTTTTAATCCTGAACAGATCAAACTTCTAGAAATAAGAGAATATTTCAACAAATAACAAAATATTGTGTTGAATTCTTCTTTTTAAAATTTATTCCCCTTTAAATTGTCCATAGAAAACAATTTAAATATATATAAAAAAAAAGAAAACTTGTTAACGACCAATCAAGCAGAGATCTAAATAATATAACCATATTAAAAAATATCTTTAGATTAACATTAGGTGATTACCATAAATTGCCAGCAATTTCAAAATCCACCAGGTTCATATATTCATTCTCGATCCGAGCATCAGACTATTTAGGACACTGACAGCCGGTGTTATTTCTAAACTGCATGGAGACTCTTTTGATAATTACATTTTTGGTGACACACAGCAACACACCATTTTAAAGAAAAAAATAAATACACACTTTTCATTCAATGATTTAAATAATTACTGCAAAAGTTTAGAAATCGATATACGTTTATACACCACATTTAAGGGAAAACTTATTTTTATTCTTCCTCAATCTGATCTGTCGGCAGGTAGTAGTTATGTCCAAGAGTTATCGGATGAATGATCAGTGCTTTTCAAAAAGAATTAATATGTAAAAGTTGGAGTAAGGTGGGAAGCAGTCGGAGCATAAGCGTAAAAGGATCAGATGAATGGACTGCAGATGGAAAACTCTGATGCGCAGTTATTCAAATACATCCACTTTATCAGAAATTGGAGTGGACGACTTTCACTTCACGGTTGAGTAACCTCTGAATTTCATCTTTTACTGAAGGATTTGAATAATTCTTCTACCATGTCTATAGAGGTCATTTCAAGGCAACAAGCTGAATGCTGCGGAGGGACAGCAGAGTGCAAAAGACAAATATTAAAGGTGGAGAAAGTTTGGTGTCTGAAAAGCATTTCGTAAAAAAAGATAAACATATTTTGTTCCAAAGTCACAATTATTTCAGTTCACAAAGATGTAATTTAATGGTTAAGTTACTTAGTTATGATAATAAACAATTAACAAACACTAAAAAAAATTGATCAAACACCTGAAATTAAATCAATCAACGTCCTCTGAAACTGAGTTTTTTTTTTTTTTCAAAGCTGTTTAATATGTCTAAAGGCCTCTACATGTTTAAACGTTTCACAGACTATGAAATGTTGTTACTATACAAATAAAGCTTTCAGTGAGAAAAAAAATGGTATTGACGGGCAAGCAGAGTTTTTATGTTTTTTTCTTCTTTTTTTATCTTGATTAACATTTATTGATTTTTTTTATGCTAATGATTATTTAAGAAAAGTGCATTCCAAAATTGCATACCTGTTTTGATCCAATAATAATAATGATATTAAAAACTACTTCACAATCTGCCACAGCAGTCGCCTGAGACAACGAAAAAAGCATTTTCATCACATTAAAGCTAATATTGGGGGGGGAAGCAAAGGGCTGTATGAAAGGTTTATAAAATCATTATTCACCGTCTTCATCACACACTCATTATCAATACCTAATAAGTTCAATTAGCTTCATTATGTTGAAATTATCCCATGTCATTTTACTCTATTATCTGCTGCTATCCACTGTATGGGACTCTAGGCCATAATACAAGGATCCCGGATTTCTATGACATGTTTTGTTTGTGTGTTTGTTTGTTTTTTAACAAATGAGATCATTTTCAAAAACACAACCTCTCATGTAAAATGAGCTGTAAAATAGCAAACACACTCTACTTTTCCAAATTCATGTTTCCCGTTTAAATGTGAACTGTGCTATGCAAAGTTGAGCATTATGTACTTGTGTGTTTCTCAGTACTGTGTGTATGTACGTATACACGCTCCCTCTTGTGAGTGCGTAAGAGTGTGTGTGCGTGTGAGTGTGTGTGTGTGTGTGTGTGAGTGTGACTGAGTATATCTAAGTGGGCCACTGCATCTCGACTTAGATCCACCGCGAGTGCAACGTTAACACACATCAAGCATGATTAATCTCTAGCTCTCATCTACAATCAATCACACACATACACTTGCAGACACACACACACACACACACACACACAGAGGCAGAGAAATCACAGAAATCAGCTGCTTTTCCTCCTCGGCTGCCATCTATCTCCTGTTGGACAGAACCAGATCTGTCTTGATGTTAATATTTACATAAATCATGCTTAGCCTCTTTGGACACCATGCTGATGATAGGTGTTTCTGAAAAATCAACGCCAGTGAAAAATCCCCCCACTCCGGGAAAGTGTCATTGAGCAGCTAATAATGACCAGTGTCAACGTCATCAATCTGCAGAGGGCTCATAGGGAGGAAAGTACACCGTAACAGACACACACGCACACAGTGTTTTGTTAGCACCATGCAGCTGCTACTTACTGCTAAACATCCTTCGTTTGAAATAACCTACATAGCTTTAAAACAATAGATTTGCAGTTACATGTGAGGATATAAGCCATGTAGAATTCGGAACTGTAGGAAAAAACGACAGGTAAAAAAAATATACGGGACGTTTGATGTTCAAGTTTCCTCTCCCATAACAATGATCTGTTTGGTCTAGCCTGGCTTTGAAGCCCACAGACAAAAGCCCAGCGCTCGTCTGAGCTTTGTCCTCTCCTGATGTCAGGACCGCTAAGAAAATAAATACCCCTGCTCAGAAACTGGTGTATGTGCGCACGTATACAAATGTACTTAAACGAGCCCGCGTGACTCACATGGACACAGGTTTTTAAATCACAACACAACCATCATCAACCACCACCTTATCAAACACATTATTTATCCCATCTGGTCTTATCCTGACCACTCATTTCAGGAATGACTCGATTAGCTTTCTACCCAACTAGCAACTTTCAAACACACACACACACACACACACACACACGTACGAAGACACCACTGTCCAGAGCCTGACCTACAGTGGGTTGGAAAAAAAGAGTATAGGGGGAGGTGGTGTTGTGTGGGGGGGGGGCAAATGAGGACAGTGTAAGATCAAGTTGATTACATCCAACTATGCCACAGACCTAATTGGCGAGCGTGACAGTGTGCGGAGCTTGTCATCTCCAATCATTAGGCCTGTCAGAGATCCATCAGATGCTCGGCTAATTAGGAGAACGCTAATGAAGCTGGCAAAACAACTCCTCTTTTTAGACAGCTGAGCGCGCTCCGTCGCAGTGGTGGGAAGCGTGTGTGGTGATGGTGGCGGAGAGGTTTGTTGCAAAAGAGAGAAAAAGAGAGTGCGGGATCGTGGAAAGCGTGCGGATAGTTGTGGAGTTGTGTAAAGTTGGAATTGGGTTATTTATTTTTACCTGTACTTGGTAGAGGACACGACTGTGATGCCATGTTAAAATGGATCTACAGTACGTCCAGTCTGTTTGATTACCATTGAAAATCAGTAGGTTAAAGTGAACATTTCAATAAACACCCGGACATTTAATCAGACTTTGAGGTTGTTGTCAATTGAAGAAATGTGATGGTCGGATGAATCAGTGATGTTTAGAATAATATGCCGCTCCCTTTATCACAAACCCCTCAAGAATGAGCTTCATTTAGTGGGTGCACAAAACAGAGGCCGAATCAGTGACATAAAAGAGATGAAAAAGAAAAAGAAAGGAAGAAATTTGTGAAAAAAATCAAGGTTGGGGGTACTCTGCCCCACCCCCTCCCAAGTTCCTAATCAAGGCCTATCATTTGCCATCCTCCCATAACTCTTGCCATCACTACGGCGCAATCAATTTGTCATCACTCTTTGTGTGCCATGCAGTTCTCCTCAACCTTATAACTTGCAGCTGTGAGCAAGGAAAGGAGGGAGGAAGGGAGGGAGTAGGAGACGGGGGGAGGAGGAGGAACGGAGGGTAAAAAATAGGAAGCTGCCAATACTCTAAAATGAAACTCCTCCTTCGCCTGCCTCGTGTTTGTTCTCGTCCGCTCATCAAAGAAATAAATGCCTCATTTTCTGTCCTGCACTCACTGCCGGCGCACTCACTCGCTCATTCCAGCTGAATAAAAAGGCTCTCAGTCATCCCACTATGCATCCATCCATCCATCCATCCACCCATCCATCCATCCATCCATCCATTCCTTTGCCCCCACCCATTGTGTCCATTAGGGCTAAAACATTTTGATCAAGTAAGGCCCTGGGCTGAGAATACATAAGACTCTCTCTCTCTCTGTGCCAGCCTCTGATTGACCATTAAGGCCATTGATGAATGTGGCTGTCAGAGGGCAGACAATTAAATCAAATATGAAACAAAGTCTCTCTGACGGGCCCTTCTGATGGAGCAAACCAGTCTTCCGCCTCACGATTAGGCTAATAGTTACATTTTTCATACCACTCTATGTGTGTGTGTGTTTGTCTGTGTGTGTGTGTGCAAAAAGTATTGCATGCTGGCTTATATGTACTATAAAGTCACTGCAGCATGTCTTCTGTGCATGCACCACTGCACATTTGTAATTATTTGTGTGTGTCCGAAGGCCATTTTGGAGAATATACTTCCTTTAGTTGAGCAAAGTTGCAAACAAGAGTTTTCTGAAGTAAAATAGCTTACAATAAAATGCTAAAGGTCATGCATAAATCAAAATTCACTTCAATAAATGTAAATTATAATTAGTGTTTCAAAGCCACATTTACTACAAAAAAGGTACAAATAATAAACGATCACATTTTTTAAATAGACTTTAAATCTCGAAACTGAAAAAAAGATATTTTCTCTTAATGATCTAATAGGAAGACCAGAACTCTTCCTCTACTTTAATGAAAACATAAAATAAATTCAGTTATACACATCAAGTCTGAGACAAGGAGGAGAAACTTAAGTGTGTGTGTGTGTGTGTTGTGTGTGTGGAGGGGACATGCAAAGATGCAGTAAAATGATGGTGTTAATGGCTACAAGTTTGTGAGGGCAGACGTGACTCCAGCGGCCCTCCTTTGCTACCACAGTGAGCGACGGAGGGAAGGCGGGAGGGAGGGGTGATTTATTGACACTTATCGGGAATGAACAGATCAAAGGCTCGGCCGGATGACAGGTGATCAATCAGGCGTCAAATCAAAGATGGCAATTGTCCATTAAAGCTCTCTTCCAGGATACACTCCCTCCCTGGGCTGTGAAATAATCTTTAGACTAGAAGAAAAGTCTTTCCCAGAAACTGAAGGGAAAGAGAGAAAGAAAACAGACCATATACTGAGGAAAAAAAGAATGGCAATCTCAAGAAATACCCAGAGATTACCACATTAAAAGACAGAAAAGAAAATATAGTGATAACTAAAAAAAAAAACATGAGAATGTTTTTTTTATGTGAATGTTGTGGAAATAAACTGATATGAGGGGGAATAAAATAAAATAACGTCACTAAAACCCAATATTGTGTATCAAAACACATTCTTAATTCTGAAGAGAATATTGCAGCACTGTGATGGTGTAAGAGTATCACTGGTAGGCAATCAAATACACACTGTGCTGAGGATATTAAAGTAATGTTTCAGTGAGAATGGAGAGAAAAAATCGAGAGAAAGACAAATCTGGACAAGACAAAGCCGAGTTAAAGAGTTAACTTCTTGAAATTTATCGCCATGTTTAAGAGTTTATTTCACTTTTCCAACTGAAATAATCAAACGTCAAAGGTTTCTGGAAAGGTCAATGACCCTAAGGCTCAAAGCTCAAGCATAGATCTGTAATTCCTACGCTAATATCTACAAGCAGAGAAAGTGGAAGAGGACAAGGCTCCAAAGGCACCGTAAAGGATCGAGAAAAGGTGGAGAGAGATCTTTGGAAGATCAAGTTCTCTGAGGCAGGGAGGGAAAAACTAAAAAAAGGAAGGAGGAAAACAATAAAGGCTTTTCACACTTAACACTCTTTTTCAAGACACATGCACTGGCACACAGAGGCTGACCTGTGACCTGCTTAGAAACAATAGGATGATTGCTCTAACTGCTGGGTCACACCTGAAAGTGTGCAAATCTGCTTTTTTATGATAGAAAGGTGCATGAAAAATGTTAAAAATCTACAATCTAACAATTATTTCCAGTGTTTCTGCAAACAATGTTTTATTTAATAACCGCTTAGTCTATAAAAGATTGTAAAAACGCTCATCACAGTTTTCTGTTTAAATGTCATGTTTTGTCCAACCAGCAGTTCAAACCAGACATTCACTTGCAGTGACAGCAGAGAAAAGGAGAAATACTTGTATTTGCACACGGCGGCTTGCAAATGTTTTTCTCTTGAAAAGCGACTTAAATAACTAGTGTCTTATTTTTTTTTTTTTTATTGATCAGCTTTGACTAAGAGACTAATTGTTGCAACTTCAATAGATACCATACCAAGAAAGACCTTCATGGTGGTGTCTGATTGTACTTGAAAATAAAAAGGAAAAATGTGATTTAAGGATCTTTCGAATTCTGAAAATCCCAGTAAGGTGGTGTAAAGGAAAGACTGTACAGCAGTCAGTGTTGCACACCAGCTGATAATGCAGATAACTATGACATAAATTATGGGATTGGTCTATTGTCGGAAGGCAAAAGTTGTGTTGAGGGTTCTGGAGGATGTTGGTCCTTTCCTTATGAGTTTACAGTGCAGGATAAACTATGCTGGAGTTACATAAATGTTACTATGTGAGTGAGGGAACTATCAATGAAAAGTAACTGAATGAGGGAGGCGTGG